>CAKAOI010049571.1:0-17262 GCA_916701655.1 Sebastiscus albofasciatus
CCCGTGAAGAGGCTGAAGGTTGTGGTGAGTTGGAGGGCGGCTGTGTGGAGGTGGCAGCTCGCAAAGAGGCTGAGGGCTGTGGTGAGTTGGAGGGCGGCTGTGTGGAGGTGGCAGCAGCAGCAGTGACAGGTTGGCTCTGGCTTCTAGAGGATCTCACCTCCAGCTTGACCTGAATGGCATAACGGCCTGCGGGATAGTGTGAAATGTACCTCTGGAAGGTGTAGAAGTAATCCCTTTTTAACCATATAAAAATGTGATAAACAATGATAAAAGTATTAATTCTATAACCCTGTGTTTACTACTGAAACAGCATACAATCATAGTGCTGCTGTATTTTTTATAGACCCCAGTGCTGTAGTACTCACACTGGCCGCTTCAACTCACAGCTCTAGTGATGTAATACTTGCAATGAACTCCAACTCAACTCGCAGCTGTGTGAAATGGCCTTCAACTTGAAGGGGCAAAACAAGGAATACGTAATGTATTTGGCACAGACTTTAGTACCACCAGGTGGCATCTGTCTCTGAAATAATGGATGTCGGGAAAGCACCTAGATCATAAGTATGGTATATGCTGATTAGTAGGATATTTTGACAGACACCAGTAGAACTGAAGAACACTAAGATATATGATAGTAAAAAGGAAGGACGAGTTCTTTGATCTAGTATATAAGGTGATGTAAAGCATCGGACAGTCGCATCCGGAACGGCTTGGGTTTTGGTTGTGTTTTTGTCTGCTGTTTTTGAACACAATAAAACTCTGTTTTTTGCACCATACTTGGACAACCTCAAGAGATTCATTTGAGTATCCTGTGTTGACTTTCTGACACCCTTAAAATTTAACATTGAAGAACATTGAAATGGGGCCATTCCAGGCCCAAGGCTTGAGATATCCTGATTCAACAGAGGCTCTTTTGTTGACAAGGTTGTTGTGTGAATCAGAGCTTCCTGACTCCTCTGACATTGATGCCACCACATAACCTGCATACCCCAACACATGTTCTGCCACCCATTGAAAAATTTGGCCCCTGAATATCCCAAACTGTACCTGATGTTGGCCCAAGACATACTGCGTATTCTCCTGGTTTCCACCGCGACGCAGAACAGCCATCTTCGCAGACTCTTTGACCTTCTCAGGCGACAGAGCCCATGGCCTGATCTCCCTCTTAATTTTTTTTTCTTCCTCTGTGTCAAAGAGGCTAACACGGCCATCCCCCCTCCTCCTAAATTTAGGCTCCATTCTGTATGATTGGGGGAAAAAACAACAACAGTTAGAATATGCTTGGTCTGTCCTCTATAATATTGTAATATTATGGCCTGCTATATGTTATATTATAATTTTTATCTTCTTTCTTAATTTGATATTTAGTTTTAGTATATTTCACTACAGGATAGTGACCCAGCAAACTAAGAATGTCATTGCATTGATAACGTGTTTATTTATGCATATGACAATGAAGCCTTTGTATCCTTGTATTATATCCTTGTATCCTGATCTCCCATCTGGCTAAACTAACATAAATTAAACTCTGTGTCCATTACTTCTCATGCAAATGAGGTTATGCAACATTTGGTTGCCTTTGTCTGTCTGTGATACAGTGTTTTCTAATAATGTACTTACTATACAGAAGCTGTTAACAGTTTAATTTTTTAAAACCAGTTACCAGTTGAGTACATTACTGGACCTATGCATTTCATGTAGTTATTCTTAACTGCTTTACAACCTATAACTTAACACTATAACATTCTGAAACAATTCATATACATTGACTGATCAACACATAAAGAATAAAAATATAGATTACGTTGGTTAACTGTGGACTATGTATTTTCTGTCCTGTACTATTGATTAACGTTAACGTCAGTGTTATTACCAAATAGCCAGCCCGTTATTAACTGTAGACCTACATAATCCCCTATATAAACGAACAGGCTAACACACAAGTGTTGTCAACTGCCCAAAATAAAGCATAGTTTTATATCAGCTAAAGTTAGTTATGAATAGAGAATTGTTCATGACTTCAACTAGTGTAAGCTAGCCAGGTTACATGGATATGACATTAGCTTGCTAGCGTGCAGGCTCTCAACCACTGTAAACCACATATTTTCAATAATTAGATAATATGATATAATATGAAAATGTCGATGAATTTACTCAAAATATAGCGAAAGACGTCGGTTCGCACAAACTCGGGTGAACCAGGACTTGACTTTCCATTGAAGGGACTTGACGTTCATTTCTAGGGGCGTGGCTTCCGGCGTCAAAACTTGGTAGCGATAGCGATTGGTCAAATCTTGGTAGGCGCAACAGAAGGTGATTGGCTTTCGCAGTTCTTGGTAGTAGAGCGGCCTCGGATTGGTCAAATCTTGGTAGCAATAGACAAGACGATTGGCTCTCAAATGATTGATAGCTTGAACGACAGGCGACAGGGAGCGCCAAGTCAACATGACCTTTGCAAAATTTGGGTTTGTATTTTGACTTTTAAAAACCACGTTTGTGAAGACGGGTGGAGTTATGTTAAGGATGACTCCACTGTGTCATCGAGCCATGATTTCAGCCCGCCTAAAAAATCCTGAACACAAAACTGTCCAAAAACGGTTTAACGGTCTAACTCCACAATCCAGTACTACAACATTCACAGTCTTTGCACACGTTTTCAGTAATTATTTTCCAACATTTATAATGTGTTTAGAAACAAAACTCTGAATTTCCTTTACACAGCCTTTAAGTTAGTTCTCATATTTTCACATTTTATGTATGGACTCAGTGCTCCTTCATATGTCTCTCATGTTCCTAATTTTATTAAATAGTGGGGGGGGGACTTAAGTTTGACAAGTGTTATATAAATTATTATTATTATTATTATTATTATAACTACACTAGTACTACGTGACTTATACTTTCTTATGCAAAACGCTAAACTAAGCAATAAAACAATGGCTTATAAGAAAAACAATCACTGCAGCTTCAGGTTGGGAATAAACCTTGTGTGTGTGTAATGTGTCACTAGAAGCCTGTCTGTAAACTGTCTGTACAGCAGTCCGTTGCCCACACCGAGATCCAGAGCAGCACGCCGGGCCGCTGCCGCGTCTCCGTATAGCTGCGCTGTGGGTCCAGCCTGGACAGCTGATGGCGAGCAGCGAGCAGAGCTCTCTCCATCTACTCCCCTGTGGGGTACAACTCCTGCCGCTGCCACGTGCCCCCAGGCAGCCCCGACCCTCGCTCAGCTGTCTGGGCTAACCCATGGCGGGACTATGGTGGCATTCAGCTTGCTGCTCTGGATCTCGGTTCAAAGGACTGCTGTACGAACAGTTTACAGGCAGGCTTCTAGTGACGCGTGACAGACTGCTACACCGGGTCCTTCAGGGCTGCTACAACAAGCTAACTGCCGCGTTAGCTAACACTGGTAGCTAGCTACAGCTCAATAAACAGGCCTAAATAACAAGGATTTGTTTTGTTATGTGTTTAAAAGTAGGTCACAATTTACACGTTATAATTCATTCTTGATAAGCTGCTGTCTGATAGTTCACTGCCACTTCATCACGTACAATACAGTGGTAGAGACTGAAGATGGATTTGGACATCCTCATTGGACCAACCCGCTGTCAATCATGTACTCTGCTGGTTGTTGATTTGTAAATAGCTAAGGGAGGTTAACCAAGCATGAAAAAAATTAAATGCAGTGAGTTGATAGAAGAGGTCCTGTCCCAAGGGAGGACAGAGGGTGCTCGACCTCCTCTACCTCCCACAATGCTCCCAACCACTTCACACACACAGGCTGCTTTATCCCCTCTGGCCTGCAGGGTCGCTGTTGAGACATTTTAATCAGGATTTAATTAATGGATTTATTCCAAAGAAGAGAGATAAATCATTTTATAAATGATACTGAGATTTGGTAATGGTTTATTTCAACCATTTACTCATTTTTATATTTTGATCTCCCTCTTGCCTCTCAAAAAAAAGAGGAGGAGCAACCTCTTCTGCCACTATGGACCAGCCTCCACTGCATCCTATTATACATCAGTAAATCCTCTTCTCTTCTTTCAGTTATTAATCAGATCAGAGGCTATAGTGCAGATTGTCTGGCTACTCCCAATCCCATTTTAAATGTACATCAAGTCTTCTGTTTTGAATCCATATTCAAACAAACTGAGATAAAGTAAAAAAGAACTATTTCCCCTGCGTAAAGAAGTGAAAGGTAATTTGGAAATTTGGAATCATCTTTCCTCATCTCTGACTTGATAAACATCTACGAAACTGTTGCTGTAAGAATAAATACCTTTTTTGTTATTACATCTGTAACTTGACCATCAGACTGGCTCCATTATTAGTGTATCAATTACACTTTGATGGGGAAACACCTGCAAAAACATTATTAACTTTGTTTAGGTATTGAAAAGTTCAGTTTAATAAGCCTTAACATATCCCATAACATTATTCATATTAGACCTCTGCTGTAACTGCTTGGTGGAAATCAAATGAATCACTGTCATAAAAGACCACACTACCATGTAAATATGAGTCAAAGCTGTCAGCAGTGAGGGGAAACAGCATGTGTTGAGGACAGCTACAGTTCACTGACTCTGTGTGTTTGCATATGTGTCCTGCCTCTCTGCTCCCAGCCGTTAAGAGGCCAGTGTTGATCAGTGGCTGTCCAGGCCTTTCAGAGACACAATGATGATGTCACTGATTCTACTGCTGGCCACCCTGGGGCTCCTTGTTCAGGGTGAGACTCTCTTCTGAAAACTTTGCTTCAGGATGCAACCAGGTTCACCACAATGATGTTCTGCTATGATGGAGAAACACTGAGACAAGCAGTGTTTACCTTCTTCCATCTATTCTCCATGTTAAAGAAATGAGACTCTTCTGTTTGGATGTTGATCATCTTTCTCCAAACTGGATTTGTCTCAATAACCCTTCTGCTCTTTTTCATGTTTTCCAGATTCATCAGGAGAAATCATCCTGACTCAGTCTCCTGGATCTCAGTCTGTTGTTCCAGGACAGACTGTCTCCATCAGATGCAAAGCCAGTTCAAGTGTTAGCTCTGACTTGCAATGGTACCTTCAGAAACCTGGAGAAGCTCCTAAACTCCTGATTTATGATGATACAACTCGTTTCTCTGGAGTTTCTGATCGTTTCAGTGGAAGTAAGTCTGGGACTGACTTCACTCTGACAATCTCTGGAGTTCAGACTGAAGATTCAGGAGTTTATTACTGTCAGCAGAGTGAGAGCTTCCCGTTCACACAGTGATACAACGTCGTACAATAACCTCCCTCAACTCAAGAGGAACTGATCTGAATGAACAGCTGCACAGAAATAGAGACACTTGAGAAGTTTGACTGACAATGAAGTCCATACAACAGATTATTGTCAGGAAATAGTATTTATACTGTATAATGGTAATTTTGTTAAATCAGGACATTAAACAATATATTTAAACTGATCAAACTACATCAATTGAAGATGAGTTGAAAGGTGGAGAAATTAATACAGATATAAACAATAACAGTTTGTTGAGCTTTAAAATACAATATTTCTTATTACATTTGTTTTAAAGATTATATTAAGGTAATTCAAATTTTAAATTAATTTTATTTACATTTAAGTCTCACAGTTTAGTTTACAGCAAACCTAAAAACTTGTTATTAATGAGCTTGTGTTCTTAGTAAAACACATGAGTTACATCATATTTTGAGATCACTCTGCTGATACTGAATCTATGATGATATAATATGCTGATGATATCCTACTAAATAAATTATTAAAATATAAAACGCTCTCAGTGTAGTCAATAAATAAACTAAACTACCCTCTGCATAGGAACGATACCCCTAGAATACAAATATACAGTATATGTGTTCCATGACCATGTTAAAAGAACTTGTAACTCTCAAAAATATTTTAAAAAGAAATAATTAATATATTTCATACAATTACACAGTGAAAATATAGTATCATTACTGACACATTCAAATGATTATTGTTAACTACTGAAATATTTTTTATAACATATGTTGAATAGGTTTTAAATCGTTAGTCTGGGAGCAAGATTGGGTCATACCCATGCATATTAAACACTGAACTGAAATGTATTGAAAGAGCTCTTGAGCCAGAATATTACAACTTTAAATTTTAAAAACATTTTCTTCATGAAGAGTAATGCCGAGCAGTTTCATTCATAAGAATGTATAAACTTAAAGTTAAATGTTTTGTGCAACAAGATTAATCATTGGAGTGGACTTTAGTCGGGTTAACGACACTGAAGCCTTCAAGAATCACTAAATTTATAATATCGGACAAATATTGTAATAAGCTCTACAGCTATGACATTCAATAAAGTACGTATAAAAGTTGGTTTATTGAAGGAGTCAAATGTACTTACAGTTAACATCCAGTCTGGTTCCTCCACCGAACGTGTACCACAGTGATACAAAGTCATTGAGCCGCCGTACAAAAACCTCTCACTGTAGAGAGACACGGCTCTCTGACTTTGACACAAACAAACTCACCAAACACATTCCCAGTTTACCCACTTTATGTAATAACTGGTTAACATGTTTACAATGATTCAAAAATCATGAATATGTATTGAACCTTTTCTAAGTGAAATGTCAAACATCTATAAGCAATATTAATGTCCTTTTCAGTAAAACATACTGAATTAAGATATTTCTAAAGAAAAACTCTCCAATGAATGCTGCAAAATGTAAATAATGATCATAAACACATGTTTATTGTAGATTATGATAAATGATAAATAATAATTATGTTTAAATATGTCCAACAGTGATGTTGATGTGTGTGGTAGTGAATTAGGGGGAATTCACAAAATATTCTGTCAGAAAATGTGTCCATCAGACTCAAACCAAAGATACAAATGATCACTGACACATTCCTGATCAATACTCTGATAAAATGATTGATCCATTGATAAACAGCATGATCAGAGTAATCCAAGTCCCTGTTGGAGTCAGTCAGAGCATTTCCATAGAGAGCCACTTTGCATCAGCAGCACCATGCTCCAGTGCTCTGGGAGAGTTTATAGTCCTGAGAGTTGAACACTGGATGACTGACAGCTGTCCTTCATCACAACAGAAGCCACAGAAATCCTCCTCATCAAAAACATGACTGTGATCTCCGTCCTCATCTGGACTCTCCTCTGCTGCTGCTTCACAGGTAAAGTCCAGAGAATCAAACTCCTCTCCTCTATGAACATCCGTCCCTCTGAAATGAAGCTGACAAAACCGTGACGCTGCTTTATGTTTTTGTCTCTGTGTCCTCAGAGTCCAGAGGTCAGATCACAGTGACTCAGCCTGGAGCAGTGATCTCTGCTCTGGGACGCTCCGTATCCATCACATGTAGGACCAGTCCCAAGGTTTATTATAGTAACCCAAACCACTATTTAGCCTGGTACCAACAGAAAGATGGAGAAGCTCACAAACTGCTTATTTACTATACTAGCACTCGAGCATCAGGGATTCCAGATCGTTTTACAGGGAGTGGATCAAACTCTGACTTCACTCTGACCATCATTGGAGTCCAGACAGAAGATGCAGCAGTTTACTATTGTCAGAGTTTTCATGTTATCAACAGTCAGTATGTGTTCACACAGTGAAAAAGCGTCGTACAAAAACCTCCCTCAGTCAGACTGAACAGAAACTGAACTGACTACTGCAGCTGGGAGCTACTGCAGAGACTGATACACTTCACTGAGGACACACACTTTCTCGCATCTCATTAGTTTTATAAAAAGGACGACACTGTTCACCCTCCGTATTTGTTATGATAAGTTTACATCAGTACAAATGTATTTACAAAGATCCAGTAGACTTGTAAATCCTGTGTCTACATGACTTATTCCATTTTAAATTGAACTTCTGGTTTCTTACTTCAAGAAATGCACCAAAATCTCAATCACACATCATAGAATCAGCTTGTTTGCAGATGACATCCTTTTATACATCACAATATCCTCATCCTCCCTTCTTTCAGTCCCTTAATCTGATCAGTAACCAAAGCAGCTTTTCTTGTTACACTCACTCCTGTTTCATAAATTATGTACAGCAAATTTGAATTCACAGTTTGGAGTTTATTTCTCAGTATGAAAATATGTAACTCAAGAAAACCCTCTGACTGAGAGAATTAAAAGATTCAAGAATTTAAACAGTTCATCCAAATCACCAGAATTAGAGAACATATATTCTCGCTGACTCTTAGTGGTGGAGCCGTGCAGATAGACCTGTTTTCATGTGATGTGACTTTAATATAGTGGATGTGAATAGATTATGTTCATAGTGCTCAAATAATAAAAAATAATACATCTGGAAAGATTGCAAACATCTTCCCATCTAAGAAATAACATCCTGGTTACTTTGAAAATTCCACAGACTTCACTTTAAACATTTTTTAATGGAACTATTTTCTATAAAAGAAATAGACCCAATCAAACCCACTGTGATGTGGCAGTTATACACAGTGGCACAACACAAACAAACCATTATTTTTTTATATTAAAAAAGGGGTGAAATATTTTCTATCAATACCAAGAATGTCACCAATGTTTATGCTGTAAAGGTCACCCATCTCCTGAAACAGATAATTAATGAACATGAACAAGGAGCACATAACCTTAGAGGAGAGCGGGGCATGACATGTTAACCTTGAAGAATGTTTGTAATTAAATCAAGTACACAGTACACAGATCCTTGTTTTGCATTATTTCGTTTCACACCATTAATTGTGGTTATGGAACTAGAATAAAAAATGCACATTGGCTAGATGATGAAGACTATTCAGTTTAATAGGTCTTAATTTCCGGGGATTAATAAAGGTTCATCGTATCTTATCTTATCTTCTAATTTAAAAGAATCAACCGCCAATGTAAACCAATTAAAGTTCTCAATTTCTTAACGCATTATATCTTCGATGATTTAAATAGTCAAAGCTGTCAGCGTGAGGGGGAAACAGCATGATGTGTTGAGGACAGCTACAGTTCACTGACTCTGTGTGTTTGCATATGTGTCCTGCCTCTCTGCTCCCAGCCGTTAAGAGGCCAGTGTTGATCAGTGGCTGTCCAGGCCTTTCAGGGACACAATGATGATGCCACTGGTTCTACTGCTGGCCACCCTGGGGCTCCTTGTTCAGGGTGAGACTCTTCTGAAAACTTTTCTTCAGGATGCAACCAGGTTCACCACAATGATGTTCTGCTATGATGGAGAAACACTGAGACAAGCAGCATTTACCTTCTTCCATCTATTCTCCATGTTAAAGAAATGAGACTCTTCTGTTTGGATGTTGATCATCTTTCTCCAAACTGGATTTGTCTCAATAACCCTTCTGCTCTTTTTCATGTTTTCCAGATTCATCAGGAGAAATCATCCTGACTCAGTCTCCTGGATCTCAGTCTGTTGTTCAAGGACAGACTGTCTCCATCAGATGTAAAGCAAGTTCAGCTATAGGTGATGACATTGACTGGTACCTTCAGAAACCTGGAGAAGCTCCTAAACTCCTGATTGCAGATACTACATATCGTCAGTCTGGAGTTTCAGATCGTTTTAGTGCAACAGCCCATCAGACTGACTTCACTCTGACCATCAGTGGAGTTCATGCTGAAGATTCAGGAGTTTATTACTGTCAACAGCATAACAGCTTCCCGTTCACACAGTGATACAACGTCGTACAAAAACCTCCCTCAGCTAAAGAGGAACTGATCTGACTCAACAGCTGCAGAAAAACTAAAACACAACAGAAAATGACTAATATATACTTCATCATTACATGTAATTCTAAGAGTTTGCAGTTCAAATTTCATTAAAGAATATGTCCTTCTTATTAACAATTTTCTTAGGTAAAGTTTAAATGGAAAACCTACTCTGAGTTTGGTTCAACTCCTTCAATGGACAGGTTAACTCAGATGATCATATATTTTTTCTTTAGAACTATTTTCTCAGGAATTCATGAGATTATTCTTCTGACATGTCCAACAAACATAAACATTATTGAACTGGATCACTACATTTATACTCAATTATAAATAATTAATTTAGTTAAGAAATCAGATCTTGATATTTTCTTTAAGAATGCTGAGAGTCTTTTTTATTTCAGCAAATTCAAACTCATTTCAAGTTTGCAATAAAGTAGTAACGCTTTAGGTCTCTCCTTTTCTCATCTTTTTCTTTTGCTTTTGAGCTTGAGGTTTTGCAAAGACCACTTGAATGTGAACATCTTTTTAATGAAAATTCAAGTAAAACACTTTAAGATCACCCTCTATGCTGATGATACACTATTATTTAATTTAAAACTACATTCAAAATGTTGTAGATTTATTTAAACTAAATTTCAACATGACCTTCACTCATCCTTTTTGCCCACATTAATCCTACTTGCTTTATTTTAACAATGCAAAGTGAAGACTTTATCATGTTGTACTTATAGAGTTAATAATACCATGCTTTTTAAAAATAAAATTGCCTCTAACAAATAGAAATTGTACTTCATTTTATGCTCACATTACATTTTTTTTAGAATAAGATGTCTCTTTAAATAAAAGAAACAGCTTCAGAAAAACATATTAATTTAAAAAAAAAACTTATAGCGTCCTTATAAACAAGAAAATACCAAAATTTTTACCTTTAAGTCTGAAATCTCATATTACCTGAATGTTATATCACTATATGCAGATGATACCCTGCTTTATATTTTTAAACTTAAAATACTATTTAAATTATCATTTTAGTTTTTGTATTCAGATTTCTCAGTTCAATTTAACAACACATGAACATAATATTTGGATCTTCTTCAAAGGTGTAAATAAGTAATAACAGAGAGCTTTGTGATTAACCATTGAAATGTTCTTACTAAGTTTATTGTTAACAAATTTAATAAATTTAATGAATATAATTTAAACTGGAACAACAATAGAATAATATACACAGTCTGAAAACCATAAAAAAGTAATCTGGAAAAATTGACTTGCTACTGTTGTTTTAATCTGACTCATGCTCCTAATATACAATATATGTCAAAAAAAGGAAGTCAAAAGACTTGTCACTTTTATAATACACATGATGAAATCTTTATTGTTTTAAAGGTCACCTATTATGCAAAATGCACTTTTCCATGTCTTTTAAACATCAATATCTGTCCCCAGTGTGTCTACAGGTCACCATAGTATCATAAAAGACCATCCTCTCTCTTTTTCTCCTGCTCCGTTTGTCCGGAAATGGGTGTCGAAAATCACTTCGCAGATTTCCCTTCTCTTCTGACGTCATTAGAGAATTGCAAGCCATAGGTTGGTGGAACTAGACAACGCGCAGCTAGCTGACCCCGCCCCACAGCGCGCCTCTCTGTGTAATCCATAACCGAACTTGACCAAAGTAGCTCCTACTGTTAGTCTGCAAGAACCAGCAGAACAGTCTTCCTGTACTCCCATCATCTAAATATAACATGTTCTTTCACAAAGGCTTTATGTAATTACACTGTTTAAACAGCTGATATTTATATATGATGTCTATTTGATGTCATGCATGTAGAAGAGTACTACAGGTAGTAAATAATGACTGTAAGCAACACAACACATTTCTGTTTCACAGTCAAACTTTATTTGAGTAGACAGATGACAATATTAATTATTCACAGCATTTTTAATCATCCCACCTGTAGTTATGTTGACATGGTACAGGAGAAAGTCTTTCAGCTCTGGTAAACTACGGTAAGCTAAGCTCCAGTGGTCTGTAGTCATGGTAACACAGAGACAGCTACAGTAACTAATAACCATTACTCTGATTACTTTACTATGTTTATCAGGTGTCTTTTACCAGAAATAATGAACTGACTACTGTTTCACATCTTCTATTTTCCACCCTGATGGTCGCTGTGTTTACACCCGACGACGATGTGAGGCCGGTAACGGCCCCCATCGCGCAGTCCCCTGGGAGATTCAACTTTGCGGTTTAGGGACGGCCGCTCGGTGTGGGAGGATCCCCTTGTGGATCTCCTCTCCCCTCTCCCCGGCGCTGGCTAGCCCCCGCCGGACGCATTTCAATACGAGGCGGTCGTTCGAGGGTGGCTCGCGGCTTCGGGGCCAACAATAAATCAACAGGAATACAATGTTATGGAACAAAATAGAACAGAATGACTTATAAAATATAAAATAAATTAATATAATATAATAAAATAAAATATGCCCTGCGATGGACTGGCGACCTGTCCAGGGTGTACCCCGCCTTCGCCCAATGTCGGCTGGGATCGGCTCCAACCCCCCGCGACCCCTAACGGGATAAGCGGTTGCAGATGAGAGAGAGAGAGAAAATAAAATATATTATAAATACTATTATTACTAGAATAATATATATATATGTATATATGTATATATATATATAATGCGATATAATATAATGTAACATAATACCATATAATATAATATAATACCATGTAATAGAATAGAACAGAATATAGTATTGTATAATAGAATATAATAGATTGTTATTAATTCTATTATTACTAGGATGGAATACAGTATATGAAATAGTATATAATACAATACAATATAGGCTAATGTGCACAGAGTTATCAGGGTCGAGCATCTTTTTTTGTGCTTCAAGTGCAGCCTTCCACTCAGCCAGAGTCACAGTGGCTGTGGCCTGGCAGTACCAATTCTCAAAGTACTGCTGGTGGGTGGCAGCAGGGTCCCGCTTCCTCTGACACTGCTTGTAGGTGATGGCGTCACTCTTCCTTGAGTATTTCCTCTTTCTTTTGCCACTCTGCTCCTCCTCCTGTCTTTTCCTATTGTGGTAATGCTGGGTGGTGTAAGGTAAGGGAAGAACCTGCAGGAACCACAGATTGGAAGGCAGGCAAGAGAGGTTGTGGCGCATGCAAGTGAGGTTGGGCTGCACACAGGAGAGGTCTGGACACAGGCAGGAGAGGTCTGGGCGAAGGAAACGGAGGTTGGGGAACTTCCTGGAGAGTTGGCTCGAGAGCTGCAAGGAAGGGGGCCCTAAGACCAGCAGATGGAGCCATGTTCAGTCTTTGTTTCCGCTGTGCCATCCCTGCAGTATTAGGGGGCAAAACAAAGATGTGGGGATTTGCCACAATGCTGTTAGGTATACAGGGTCTGCCTTTCCTTTCCACTGCAGGAGGCAGGCTCTATGGCTGCTCCATCACACTCTTCTCTTGCTTCCTTTTCCGTTTGCAGTACCTAAAAATAGTATTATTTTTTGTATACCATAGTGTAATATAAGAGTACAATACTAGGCTATTACCTCACTAGCCTAAGTGTTTATTAATTAGCGATTGTTGCACTATTCATGAGCTGGATCGTGGTCCTCTCCATCACCACGGCATTGTTCAAAATGACTTGCCGGATGTGGAGGTATGCCCTGGTGACCAGGCTCCAACGCTCGTGCCTGACACCGTTTATACGCCTGGGGCCACTGAAGTCCTCGCACAGGCAAAAACTGCCTCACATACGCAATTGCAGTCAGGCAACTGTGCTGGATTCCTCCCTCCTGCAAAGCATCTGCAAAGGTATTGAGCACATTAGTGTTAGTGCAAGAAATGATATAATAGCATGCAGCATTTTCATGCCTGCTCAACAAAACATACATACCGTTTTTTACTGTGCACACCAGGTGCAACATTTTTTTTGTGGCCCTGAATTTGCCTTTTGCAATCGTGTCATGGTGGCGTGAAGGGTATAAAGTGCGTCCTTTATCGAATTGGGATAGGCACTCCCATAGGCCAGTGACTCGGGCGGCCTCCTCTCTCGACAGGGCAAGACTGTGATCTTTTAAATTGACCAAATAGTCTGCCAAGTCCTGGACTGCTTTGAAGCCCTCATTGTTGTCAGGTCAAACTGAGTCCTACATTAAACAAAAAAGAGCTATTAATATCAAAAATGCATTTTACAATTTTAAATATTATGTCCATTTGAAGTTATTACAGATGTAACATGAAAGAAGTTTAAAACATTATAAAAAATGTAAACCTACATCATGACTGGTGGAACCTGATGCTGTTGAAGGCTGCTCATCTGCCGAGCTGGTTGTGTCTTGCTCAAGAGCTAAATTAGAACAAATTAAAGCAAATACAGAGAGAACATATATGAACATGTGATATTGATGTTTTATGTGTTAATATAAATCACAATTACTGGCACCTTTTAAAAATTCAATAAAAACTTACCACTCTGCACAGTGGCAACAGGTTCAGTTGGTGGTGCTATAGGTGATGCAATAGCAGGCAATGCTGTGGGTGCAGATGAAGTGGTGGTTGCAGATGGTGTGGTGGGTGAAATTGTGGGTGCAGATGAAGTGGTGGGTGCAGATGGTGTGGTGGGTGAAACTGTGGGTGCAGATGAAGTGGTGGGTGCAGATGGTGTGGTGGGTGAAATTGTGGGTGCAGATGAAGTGGTGGGTGCAGATGGTGTGGTGGGTGCAGATGGTGTGGTGGGTGAAACTGTGGGTGCAGATGAAGTGGTGGGTGCAGATGGTGTGGTGGGTGAAACTGTGGGTGCAGATGAAGTGGTGGGTGCAGATGGTGTGGTGGGTGAAACTGTGGGTGCAGATGAAGTGGTGGGTGAAATGTTGGGTGTAAATGGTGTGGTGCTGTTGCCAGTCGGGGCTGATGGAGTGCACAGTTGCGGGGGCCATATTGTATCCATGGTGGGAACAGTCAGATCCTCCATGTCAAATATCTCCAAACAAGCCTCCCCCTCTGCAACTGTGATGTCGTCTGTTTCCAGTGTTGTGAGTGCCAACTTGTAGTCCTCCATGACTGCATTAGTTTGGCCGTACAGGTATTCAATACCTATGAGCTCTCCTGAAACAACAACAAAAAAGCTTCATAGTTGACAGACAGGAATACGTGCCTGCCTAAAATCTATTTTAATTTACCACATGCATACAAGAATTATTTAGTACATGCATACAAGTGTATTTCTGTGGGGGGTTGTACTCCACCAGTTTTCTCCCAAGCACCTCTTCTGACAGCTGGTTGGCAGCATGCCTTAGAAGGCCACTGTAGGAGTGTGGCCCTTCTCTCCCCTCTGCTGTCATGGTCCTGTCTTCATTCTACCTGGCAAGACCATCAACCAGATATGCCTGGAAAAAGGTGCCCCAAATCTCTTCTGAAGTTGTGTGTTCCCACAGCAGTCACAGTCTACATACAGGACCTCTGGGGGTGGCACTCCAGCATCCTTGTAGCGCCTCACAAGACCCTCTGCCATCTTCACCAGGCCCCAGCCCTCACTTGCTGTGAGCACAGACATGATGACATGCCCATGCTCATTGTCAATGTTGGTGGCCCAAGCAGCAGTAGACCGGGCCTGACCTGCCAGCTTCCTCACAATCTTCTTGGTTGAGTCCATCTTGAGGACTTGGCCAAAGAGTGAGGTGATGGAGGCCTTCACTTCATCCAGCCTGGGCGTATACCTGTATCAGCCAGCGATGTTTCGGCACTGCAGGCATAACTGGCAAGTCCCCAAGCGGGACTGGTGAAGTCAGCCCAGAGGAGATAGCACGTGCAACTCCTCCGTACATTGAGAAACTGAATTTGTTTTTCAAGCCAGCTCTCTGCATGCTGCTCCTCCAGCTGCTTTTGAAGCTGGCGGCTGCTATTCCCCAAGCCTGGCTGGCGCATCAGGCGCACAACCTGGATGTCACACCCCAGCTTGTATGTCAGCAGACATGGGAACTAGATGCGGTGGCCAATGTCTTGCTGGGAGACGATGTTGTGGCTCCAGCTGATGACTTTTATTTTGCAGCTCTTACATGTAAGATATTCAGATGCCAAGTAGTAAGAGCTACTTGACACCAACCACCTACCTTACTTTCTGGTGCAGTCCAGCAGATGTAAGCTCTGACTTGCCACAGTCTGGATGTGGACAGAGCAGCCGCACACGCCAAAGCTTCCTGGGCATCCACAGGAACAGGGGGTGCCCAAAGAACTGCTCCAGTGCTGGTATGGCACTAGAGGTCTGTGATCGCAGAGGTGGATACCACCACATTCTGTCCAGCTTTGCAGGGTCCAGCTCTGGCTGATTAAATCGTGACCACCGGAACAGGGTCTTGGCAATCCAGCGCTGGTCGATCTCTAGCATGGCAGGGATACAACCAGCGGGCAGGCAAATTCTGCTATTAAACAGATATGAGAGAATGAAGGAATGAACATAGATTTTTTTAAACATTCTTTCGTCCGGTCCAGAACTAAAAACTCCTTGGGAGTTATAACTTTGTACTTTTTCGGAAAATGTGAGGAGAAATTGTGGATAAAAGAGACAAATATAATTTATTTTAAGAATATCAAGAGAGACAGCTTTTAATTGAAATACTAAGAAGTGGTTCCAAAAGACACGGCCACAATTATCAAAATGGATATAAAAGAAAATATGTATTAATGTATGTATGCTAAATTCAAATCGTATACATTATTGTAATCATATCCTAATGTAATAACAGATAATAAACAGATATGAAAGAAGGAGTGAGAGAGACAGAGAGAAAGAGTGTGTAAGTATTTTATTAAAATACATACGTGCTATGTCTGACTCCATCTGTTCAGCGGCCAGCAAAAGCTCACTGTCAGTGGGTTCCAACTCCACTGTGTCCAACAAAGGTACCATGGTGGATCCAGCAGGGCACAGAGCAGGAACAGCTGAAAAAGAATGACATCAAAATAGAATACATTAAAGATATGAAAAAATGCACAACTCAGTTTTACACAAAATCCATTTTCTAGTTGCATACTTACATGGCTGAATCGTTTGTGGTGAAAACAACCTCTTCACAGACTTCTCGATGCTGTGCTGAGACCTGCCTTTCCCTATCGGCAATGAGTGCAGGGAGGTGGAGGTGGCAGCTGCTCGCAAAGAGGCTGAAGGTTGTGGTGAGGTGGAGGGCAGCTGTGTGGAGGTGGCAGCTCGTGAAGAGGCTGAGGGCCATGCTGAGGTGGAGGGCGGCTGTGTGGAGGTGGCAACCCGTGAAGAGGCTGAAGGTTGTGGTGAGTTGGAGGGCGGCTGTGTGGAGGTGGCAGCTCGCAAAGAGGCTGAGGGCTGTGGTGAGTTGGAGGGCGGCTGTGTGGAGGTGGCAGCAGCAGCAGTGACAGGTTGGCTCTGGCTTCTAGAGGATCTCACCTCCAGCTTGACCTGAATGGCATAACGGCCTGCGGGATAGTGTGAAATGTACCTCTGGAAGGTGTAGAAGTAATCCCTTTTTAACCATATAAAAATGTGATAAACAATGATAAAAGTATTAATTCTATAACCCT
>CAKAOI010049572.1:0-53559 GCA_916701655.1 Sebastiscus albofasciatus
TATATATATATATATATATAAATATTTACAAATTTTTACTTGGACACTACCCACATAATCAGCTGTGCTGCTCATCCTACAAATGCATGATCCTTGGTTAGTTGGACATCATTGTGAAGGTAAATAAACAGGCTTTCCAACGATGTAAAATACAATACCAATTAGCATTGTACCAACAGAGAAATAATTGACCAAACACAAATTTCCAAACTTCTTTTTCCTAGTTTATATATATAAGGAGTCAATTGGGTTCCAGCAAGACAGAGGTCAAAAGGTCAAGAGCTGGTTTCTGTCCACTGGAGGGTGGATTCAAGAGAAGTTGGATCGTAATAGTCCTCACTCTGCAGCTCTGGTACTTCAAGACAGGTAAGTGTGATCAGGTGAGTTTTGTGAGGAAGAGCATGCATAATTACCAACAAAAAAGATACAGTAGATATTACAGAGCACACATTTACACACCAGTTCTGATTAAACCTTTTATTTCTCTTATTCAAGATTCCCCCGTCACCCTCTACTATTCTGGTAGGTTATTAAGAGATATTGAGCCCAAGTGGGGCTTTGGTCTTACATTTCTCTATCCATGTCTTTCCTGTCGTTTTTCGCTGGCCTCCGGTCCACGTGGCACACGTCTGTAGACCAAGGATCTTAAAACATTGAATGGAATGAATCTGAAAGTGCTGTACCAATGGGGTGGTCAGTCTGTTCCCCCTAATGCTGTAAAGATGTTGTTTTAGCCTTATAAAAAAAGTATTTCCTGTCTCCCCCACATATAACAGCTTACAGGCCTGGCATGCAATGCAATAAACCAGGTTGTGGCTGTGAAGGCGGAATTTATTTATTATTGAAGCTCCGGCTCCCCCATGTGGGTTAAACAGGAACTGCAGGGATGTCAAAGCCCAGTGTCTGTCCCTCTCATTACTACTGATCTGTCTGTTAAATTTGGCTTTAACCAGCATGTCTCTAAGGTTGTTTGTTCTTTCTAAATGCTGAAATGACCCTGAATTTATTTAATTTGTTGTGTTATTGTTTGTTGAAAATTATTCTTAAACTGACTTTGTAGTTATAGATATGGCCTGGAGTAAGTCGTGACTTAAGGGACCAGATCAGATGGGTCTGTGTCATTATTCCCCACAAGGGGTCGCTGCCCGACAGCCTCAACAGGAGAAGGGACCACAGAGCCAGTGTGAGTAGGGATGTCACGACAACCGAGAACTTCGGTACCAAGTCGATGCCCAAATTCTAAAAAAGTGACGATACTCTTTTTCTACAGTACCGAAGGTACCGTACGATGCCTGTAATGGTCATTGGTAGTGATGTGACAGTGAGGAAAATGTCCCACCGGTTAATAAACTTGCGACAACACCGGTGTCATTGATTACACCAGACATTTTACAAGAAAGATGACGGTCAACATGTGCAGAGCGCTGACTCTGACCGTCGGGTGGCGGTGTGTCTGGCCTCTCCGGTAGAGCTTTTGCTGAGAGGCTCCGCTGCGGGGGTCTACCTGGCGCCGCTGCTCCGTGCACACCGGCTGTGCAGGCAGGAGAGGGGACCAAGAAAGGAGTCTATGTAAAGCGCAATATTGAAGGTGGCGCTGCTACAATCAGAGCCTATAGGTCTACCAGGGGGAACCACGTGGGGAACCGTCCAGGTATGTGGATCTTTATGGATTTTATTGAGGAGGTAAAACAGTGTCTATCACGTGGGTCGTTGGGTCCAAATAGAAAATCGTGTTGTTTAGCCGTCAGAATTTTTTTATGGTAAAGTTGTTGTATCATGCCGCGTACACGTGATTGTGGTGGGTGTTTGTGTTTGGATACTCCCCTGGATGGGTTTGTAATATTTAGGGTTATTAGGTTGCCTGTTGGCTTCCATGGTATATTGTTGTTTATCCATAATGACTATTTTTGACCCCTTATCCGCCGGTTTGATGACTGTATTTGGATTTTCTTGTAATTTCTGGATGGATTTTTTATCCTCCAGAGAGAGGATCCACTGTTTTACGGAAGATCTCCATAAGAATTAAGATATTGTATATCTGAGTGGATGAGGGCCTTCACCCTGCCGTCCAATAGCTCCCAAGGGGGCTCCCAGTTGGACGAGCGTAAAGGGCACCCCACCCGAATTACCATTTTGAAAATAGTCTAATAATTGTACTAATAATAATGATACTGATATAGGTCCCCACGCAGCGCCCCCTTATCAAAAGTATTTGGTTTTGGAATAAATGTGAGTCCCCTCTCCAGCAGGCACACCTGGGCAGCATCTGGTTGAAATAAAGTGGACAAGTTTAGGATGTTGGACGATGATCCCCAGGAGAGATCCACAGCAGCCGTCGGGTGTGTGTTGCAGGCTGACAGTCATCCAGGGGCATTGCTCTGGCCTCTGGTCCGTGGTGCCTGTGGGGAGAAGAAGGGAGAGAGCGCCCTAGGGCATGAGTTGAATTAGCTGAATGTGAGGGGCCCCTAGGAAGGGGTGCTGAAGAGGAGGACCGGCGTCTTAAGTCAGTACTAGGCCCTGTGGCTCTGGACCAAGGTGGGGAAGTGTTCCTCGTTCTCCAGTTCCAATACCCTGGGATTTATTGGACGGGAGGGGGAAGGTGAGTTGGGTGGCAAGGAAGAGGTAGAAGAGGAGACAGAAGAAGAGGAGGAAGAGGAAGAAGGAGAAGAGGAGGATAATACCAAGCGCAACCCTAAAAGAGAACAGGTTTTAAAAATGGTCATGGGTGACAATCTGGTCCCGTAGCGTTTGGTAGCCCAATCGGCTGCTACTTTGAGAGCCAGTTGGTTCCCTGGGACCTCAGTGAGTGTGGAAATGGTGGTGTCTCACTCATTCACAATGTTAGTTTTTATTTAATGTTGTTCAAAATGTTCAACCTGGCATTATTTCTACGTTTAATATTGAGCCAGCACACTGTGTTGTTCAACAGCATGGTTCTGTCTAGTGAACCCCGCAGTGTAACGGGGAGGCTATTTCATTTTGAAACAGAAAAGTTATGGTATTTACTCAGTCCATGGACTCAGATATTCATACACAGTCAAATATACTCACTCAGTCAGTCAGTCAGATACACACACACACACACACACACACACACACACACACACACACACACACTGTGTCTCTTACTCACTCACAACTCATCACACTATTTTTATTTGTAAGGGCTTGAGTATTTGAATGTTTTATTTGGATGTTATTTTCTGTCAAACTCCGGGGTTATTATAATAAACAAGAATAATATGAATATGCCATGTTGTTGTGTTTATTGTTCTAAATTGTTATTTTTCATTTGCTTGTTAGTTTTTATAGATGCTTAAAATACTGTAATTTGTGGCATTACTACAGGAAATTATTGGACATTTTGATTACAAGTTACTGTATTTCTCCGTTACAGTAGAGATACTGTAAATTGTACAGTATCTTGCTGGTGAAACTGCTACCAATAAATTACTGTATTATTTGGAATTATTACAGCAAGTTACTGTATGCCTTGATTACAGTAAGCTGCTGTATTCTTTGATACAGTAGATACTGTAAAGGGGGGCAGAGATCCCAAAGTACCAATTTTTTCAGAATAAAAACGGGGTGCGTAAATCCGACGGGGTCAGGAATCCGCTTCAGCCGGTGCTTCCTCAGAGGGAGCAACAAGCCAGCAATAGGCTAATCTAAGCCAGTGAATAGATGAGTGACAAAGTGTTATTCCACCGTGAGCCTCCAAAACAGCTTCAGTGTTTCTTGTCATCGATTCTTTGTGGTGCTTTACTGGAGGGATCGACAACGGTTATGCCCTCATTTGCTGATGTGATGGCAGTGGAGCAACCATCCAGAGGAACTGAGAGGAGCTGAATATATTTATATTTTTAAATGTAAACTAAAATCCCATCTATTTAGTCTGGCTTTTATGTAGTGTTTTATAATTTTATAATTTTATGGTTTTTATTGTTAATACTTATTTTATTTAGCATCATCATTATAGTGTTTATTTTACTCTATTTTATTTAATCAACATTTTATTGCTGATCGTTATTATTTCTTTTATTCTATTTTATTTTATTAAAATTGTATTGTTTTAATACAATCTGCTCATTTTGTGTAGTTTCATAATTTTTATTTCTATTTTTATTTGTATTGTTATTATTATTTCCTTGTATTTTATTTATCTTTCATTATCCTAAATACCCATCTCTTATTGCTTTCTTATCCAATAAACTTTTAGCTTGGTTGTTTTGGTGTGCATTAGTCTCTAAATCCATTTTTAACATTTTATATTTTTGTCAATCGTCTGTCCAGCATTTTGAATTACATTTGAGTTGTTTGAAAGGTGCTATATAAATAAAGTTTGATTGATTGATTGATTGATTGATTGATTGATATGGAATCATCATTGTGTTACTTATTTATTCAGATTTTTCCTTTAATTTGTTTGTTTATGAAATGTCTATCTGGTCATAGGTTTCTTGTTTCAAATAAATCAATCGGAAAATATTATGGTAAATACTACAGTTCTGTAACTGGAGCAGTTTCATTTCTTCTTCTGTGCTATGGACCCCTCTGGTGGTGACAGAAAACTAGAGCAGTTCTTGAATGTGGAGTGAAACATTCAAACCCAAGACTCCAAGTATTTTATGATTGTAACATTCCAGGAAATGGAAATATTCAACATGTCCTGCAATTTCTGACAGCTGAAACCTAAGTATGTTTTTTAAATTGTCTAAAAATTGAAAATGAAAAGCAAATAACTATCTTTTTTATTTTTCCATTTCTGTCTCTAAAAGAAAAACAAAACAAAGATCAACAGAGACATTGTTAATGACTCTTGTTCAACTCTTTATGACAACAGTGAATTTAAAGCAACCATATCCTTCAGTGGAAAGAGCCCTTATTGAGCAGGTGACTTGGATTCGATGGGTTGGTTTCTACAGACTGGTTTGTTTAGTGACCTCTTCAGCCATCTCTAGAGCCTTGTTGTCAAAACCCAAGACCTCTTCATCCTCCCTGCAACACAAGACAACAACAAGCAGACAGATTAGTCATTTACCTTTCACCTGTTTACCTGCAGTTATCAGGGAGTTGAAGCTGCAGTAGAAATGGAGCAAATATGATTAAAACAAGTTAGTTTTATAGAACAGTCACTATATCCTGACAGTAGTGCATGAGACAGGTAATCTGAAAAAAAAATCATGTGCCTCTGTGTCCTCCGGTGCTCCCAATAGCATCTGCAAGATTTCACAGACCGGAGGAAAACAACCAATCAGAGCTGATCTCATCACATTTTCTTTTTTTCCCACACAGTGAATGGATTTGAACATCAGCAACTAGATGTTTTCAGTGTTTTATGTTTAACTATGTGTGAAATGTGGAAACTGAACTAACACACTATCACACAGACCTTCGTGAATGTGTGTGAGACTCTGTGTGTGTGTGTGTGTGTGTATGTGTGTGTATGTGTGTGTGTGTGTGTGTGTGTGTGTGTGTGTGTGTGTAGCTGACCTGTTCTTCCTCAGTAGTCTTTTAATGATGAGGATGGTGAAGACGATGAAGAGGAAACCAACTACAGCTGTCAAACCCACCAACCAGGGCTGAAGAGTCACTGACTGAGATCCTGCTGCTACTCGTGTGCCAGTCCGCACACCTAAACACACACACACACACACACACACACACACACACACACACATGTCACAGTCCAAAAGAGACTAAAATGTGATGATAGGTGCTATGACTGCCACACTTTAAAGGTGCAGTGTGTAGAATTTGGTGGCAGCTAGCGATGAGGTTACAGATTGCAACCAACTGAAACTTCTCCCGTGTGCCAAGTGTGTAGGAGAACTACGGTGGCTGACGCAAAGACGTGAAAACGCGCATGGCCCTCTCTAGAGTCAGGGTTTGGTTTGTCCGTTCTGGGTTACTGTAGAAACATGGCGGCCGGCTCCATGAACAGGACCCGCTCCGTATGTAGATATAAACGGCTCATTCTAAGCTAACGAAAACACAATAATTCTTATTTTCAGGCAATTATACACCAAAGAAAAGACACTTATTAATATTATATTCCATTTCTGCCAATAGATGGTCCTTTAAAGGTAGTGTGTAGGATTTTTCGGCATCTAGTGGTGCGGTTGCACACTGCAACCAACTGAGTACCCCTCCACTCACTCCTCCCTTTCCAAGACTGCGGTAATGTGAGCCGCCGAGTGCAAAACCATGGTAACGCCGTACGCCTTGCTCTGAGGCAATCCTTACCATAATAACACTACTTTAGGAGCAATGGAAGTCAGACAGCGGCTGGCGGTACCACAGTTGAGCGCTCTGCGGCTCACGTTACCGCAGTTTCACAACCGTGTTGGAGAATTATGGTGACCTTCAGGTAACGTAAAACGTGAAAGCCAGTGTTTGGTTTGTCCGTTCTGGGCTACTGTAGAAACATAAACATAGAGGCCAGCTCTGTGAAGAGGACCCGCTCCCTATGTAGATATAAACAGCTCATTCTAAGCTAACAAAAACACAACCATTCTTATTCAGGCGATTATACACTAAAGAAAACATACTTATTAATATTATATTCCATTTCTGCCAATAGATCTCCCTAAATGCTACACACTGGTCCTTTTAAATAGATTACTGTGTAATAAAGTGGGAGCTGATAGCATAGTATTTATATGACAGCAAATAACAACTGCACTGCCAATATTTGAGATAAGCGCATTTCTTTTTTTTTTTTTGAGCCACATTGAAGACAAATCTTTGTCACATCGCGATGGACAGTGAGTTCTTCTGAATCTGAATCTTGTGCCACTTTTAGAATGAGCTGAGATTTTGAGTGAAATGGTGTGTACAGTAATAAAGTCAAAATATTTAGAGGGAAAAGCTGTCATGTTTGAGAGGAGTTGTCATTTCACGAGAACATATTCTAATATTGTGACAAAAAAAATTACATAATTTTGAAAACAATGTCTTGAGACGAAAATACTTTTTATGCCAACAGTGGTACTAATACACCAGATCAACAACACACATTATTTTAGCTGCCATCATTGTTTCTTACTTAAATGGGGAACACAGACACATATAATTCCATATTTATATATCAAGAGATGGAACAGAATAGAAAAAGTTGTACCTTTGTTAGCTGAGCAGCTGGAGGCAGACAGTAGCACACACAGCACAAGAAAAGACAGATTCATCCTGAATATACCAGAACGTGTTGGCTCAACACAGTACACCAGGACTGGACCTTCAGCTCCACTGGACTGCTGAGAAACACACACACATACCTAACTCTAATTGTGGACAAAGTTCACAGTCAAAGTTCACAGTTCAGAGGGAGGTTGTCACAATCTGCAATCTGGGTGTGTGTGTTATCTGCTGTGTTATTCATCAGCCAGTTCCATATACTGCATGCATGTTCGTTCACACTCTCTAATTCACAGCACCACACATAGAAGTTCACCTGAACTCTGGAGCATTGTATTACACCACAGGTGTGGACTGTATAAACCAAGCAGTGCATATTAGGGTTAGGCAAACTAGTTTCCACACTTTGAATCTGGAGTCTTCTGACCCCCTGATGGTCTGGGGGCTGGAGGCAGTCACATACACTGGTAAAAACACTCATATACTACAAAACAGATGTGAAAGATTAACATTTATAATGCTCGGGCTGCACGATCCAACTCTTCCTTTCCTTACATCAATTTTGATGTCTCAACTCAGGGTTCCTGCAGATACAGAGAACAAATCCTATACCAGTTCTCCCTGTATACCTCACTGCATGGAAGTCATTGGGATCATTTTTATGTAATAATATATAGCCAGGGGAATCATGTGGCTCCTGCCTTAACTGATGCTGAAACAGTGAATTTCGTAATGACACTGACATGGCAAATGACATGGCAAAAATACCCCCCCTATTGTTATTATTATTATTATTATTATTATTAGTAGTAGTAGTAGTAGTATTAGTATTAGTATTATTATGCCGTGTAATGTAAAACACTGTTGGGGATCTTTGACCTAACTCCGGTTTACCACTTCCGGTATGTTTAAATGCCCTTCAGAATAAAATCAAGCAACATGCAATTTTATAATCCGTCACCATTAATGTAGATGGGTGACTGATTTCAAGGGTTTATGTATTTTTTCTTGAATCAAAGTACAGGGCATGCCCGTACGGAGTATTTGGACATGTGATTTGTTTGCAATTTTGTGGCAAGTCTGTTTGGATTGAGGAGATAACACTTTTATTCTGAAGGATGCTGGGCGGAAGAAGTGTTGTTGTTGCTGCTGGTGGGCGGGAGGCAGTTTGGGTGTGGAGGTAAACAAGAGGTAAACACTCGTAGAGCTGGACCCATTTCACTGAATACACGGACAATGTCTCGGTTCAAAAGAGCGGGTCCGGTGGACTCTCTGGCGGGCTTCAAGACGGAGACGACGACGGAGCCGACCGTCCCTTCCGGTCTGCTGAAGGCAGCCAGGAAGAGCGGACAGCTCAACCTGTCCGGCCGAGGGCTAACACAAGGTAACTAGACCCAGGTCCCTCTGTCCGAGTTAGGGCTCACACAAGGTAACTAGTCCCAGCTCCACCTGTCCGGGTTAGGGCTAGCACAAGGTAACTAGTCCCAGCTCCACCTGTCCGGGTTAGGGCTAACACAAGATAACCGTCACCAGTTAGCTAGCTTAAGTGACGTAGTTACACTAGAAGTATGAAATAGGAAAAGAAAAAGACATTCATTAAAATTAGTAGGACAGTGTTTACGAGACAGACAAATGAATGAAGTGTATTCATCTTGTTTTTGATTATTTTCCTCCAATCTAGCTATGCTATGCTTGTGAATTTATGAAAGTTATGTAAATTTAAGTGACGTATAACATTGATCTAATGATGATCAGATATGCTCTTAGGAACAGTTTTCTTTCAGCGACACCACATCAGACATGATGGTACATGATCTATAACTGACATCAGCTGATGTTGGGCCCTGCACGCTGGATTAAATGAATGTGACATGTCATACCACACACCTCAGGGCCATACCTCCTCTCCTGCTGGGCCGTTCATTTATGCTCTAGTCTGGTGGCACCAAGGTTTTGTCATTTGGATAAAGATAAGTGAGAATGGGTTTCCAGATGTTAATAAAAGTATTGGGCTTCCCTGACAGATTCTAGCGGATCCTTTTCTATATTAAAGGTCCCATATTGTAAAAAGTGAGATTTTCATGTTTTTTTATATTATAAAGTAGGTTTAAGTTAGATTTAAATACTGTTAAACTATCAAAATGCTCAATATACAGAGAAACACACACTGCCCATATTCAGAAATTGTGCGTCTGAAACAAGCTGATTTCTGTCTATTTGTGATGTCACAAATATACAATATTTAGACCATTACACCGTTTTAAACGTAAACATACTAAATGTGTCCCAGTTTATTCCTGGTTGCAGTGGATGTGAATAACATCAGCTGACAGGAAGTAAACATGGACCCAAACTTTTGCCTAGCAATGCAATTCCTTTGAAATGCACTAAAACGGAGCATTTCAGACAGAGTATGAATACAGGTATATTCAGGCAGACAGTATGAGGAAAATAAAATTGTTTTTTTTAACATTACAACATGTAAACATGTTCTAGTAGAAACACAAAATACATGAACCTGAAAATGAGTACAATATGGGACCTTTAAGCATTCTAGTAAGTTCACCAACCAGCTTTTAAATACAGGTACTGCATCATTGTTCCACAAGCTCACAATGGGTTTTTTTGTGATGCTATATTGTAATGCCCTTATAGCTGCCAATGGTTTAAGCCCAGGGGTGTTGTGACCAGCCTAGAATGACTATTGCTTGGTAAGTGGAAAGATCACATTTGTATGCTTCTGAGTGCAAATGAAAAATGTCACACCAGATATTATTATTCTTTGTGCAATGCCAGAATAGATGGGCTAAGGAGGATCCATCTGTACATTTGCATTTAGGGCAGGTTTAAGACACTGAATGGTAAAATAAATGAATGTAATTTGATGTAGGAATAGTGTAGTCTATGTAAACTATCTTATACTGGATTATAAGGATGCAGTGATCTAACGTTTTCAGTGTGTAGAAGTGACTGGGATCATTCTTTTATATGTAAAGCAACATCAGGCTTGACTTAAACATTGCTTTCCTAACAAATATACATAGATATACATTTACTGAATTGTTCTTTATTGTTAAAATAATAAATTGTACACCAGCAACTTGGTAAAAAAAATCTTCAAAATGAACAGCAATCACAATTGAAATGCAAACCTTTTTAATAAGGAATTAAAATTCCAGTCTATACTGTGTATAGTATATAAACATAGAATTGAAATGATGGGTTCCATTATCACCAATACCCGATCCAGCTATTTGAGTCAGTATATCGGCCTGATATCCAATCCGATCCGGTATCGGTATCGGTGCATCCCTATTGCATTAGCTGGTGCCTTGAATGGATAGAACAGGAGTGTATACTCTGCATCTCATCTGAGATTCTCAGGTTTCTTAAGATGATTTGTGGTGTATAGCTGTATAGTGTATATATAGTGTAATGTAAATAGATCTACTAATCGGGATACTAGCTGTCTTTTTGAGCTAGGAGCACTTTTCATGAGTGTGTGCAAATCACAAAAGGGTGGGTATGTTTCGAAACTCTGTATATTCAGTTGGACATAGTTTCTTGTCTGCAGATGCCTAAAGAGATGTGATGCTGGAACGCCATATTTGTCTTTCAGTTGAGCGAAGGAGATGCCTCAGAAGTTTTAAGAGCATTTAGATCCATCTGGATCTGAACCAAAGCAGCTCTGTGACAGAAAGATGATACTGAAAACCAGAATTGTTCCTCTTTAACCAGCTAAATGTGTGTGTGTGTCTCAGTCCCTCAGGACGTGTATCGTCTTAACGTCGACACGCCAGAGGAGGCTCACCGGGACGTGTCCTTCGGAGCGTCAGATCGCTGGTGGGAACAGACTGAACTCACCAAACTGCTGCTCTCATCCAATCAGCTCACACAGCTGTCTGATGACATCAGACTACTGCCTGCACTCACTACGCTGGATGTAAGTGACACCAACTCAGTCAGTAGTAGAAAGCCTGACTCAGGAACTCCTCCACCGGGTAATACATACACATTGTACTCATGACAAAAAAACAAGAGTTCAAAAAAATATATTGACATCCGAATTAATTACACGAAAGAAACCACCCCCGGCGTGTAAAGGCCTACACTCGTTAATTCTCTAACTATAGAACCTGCAATGTACTGAGACACTAACTCACTGAACTCACTAAATACATACAGTAGCATCTATTGTTACTTGAGACATCAGTAGCATTAACTCTATCTGTTCAACTCAAATGTTCATTTTGCTCTGGCAGCTCCATGACAACCAGCTGAGAAGTTTACCCAGTGCTTTGGGAGAACTGCAGGAGCTCCAGCAACTGCGACTCAAGTACACACACACACACACACACACACACACACAAACACAAACACAGTGCAGACCTAATATTGGATGTATCCAAGCTTTTGAATTGTGCGGAGCCTCCCTAGACCCCTAGGAAAAATTTGTATTAAGTTGTTCCCTCGAGTTAGGTATCTCGAACGAGTTACTTCATAGTGCACTTCTTCCAATCATTCCTGATTCGAGGTCTCGCCTATTTTTGACGCAAGCCGCCCAGTTCACAGCAACAACAGATAGTGAAAGTGATCTATTGACTGTATATTGACATCATACCAGCAACATTACTACAGCTTCAGTGTCTGTATCCGTAGAATATGTTACGGAGATGAAAAAAAGTAAAGACTTATTTTTAAATCAACACTTCCTGCTTTCATTTCAAAATAAAAGCCCTCAAGTGTTTTTTCTGTGGACAGAATTCCTTCATTTGTTAATACAAGGCTTTTATTCTGAAATATTGGGAGGACAGTGTTCTAGAACATGCAGTGACTTGCAGAGCTCCATGAATGAATAAAGTACGGGGTTTTAATTGTGGATTATTACTATTATTTACAAATTACCACATGTTTCTTAACCTTTCTCAGTCTAAAATAAATATAAAAGACATTTATAATGAAATTTAAATGGCCATTATGAAAGGCAGACTCTATGTAGAAAGAAAGGGCTGACAGCAGCAGCAAAAAACGAAGTGTTACTAGGACTAACCACTGAGAGGCAAACAATAACTAAAATCTAATGTGTGTGTTCTCTTGTGTGGCCAGTCAAAACCAACTGACATCACTGCCAGTGGAGGTGTGTACTCTGAAGAACCTCTGTAGCATCACACTGCAGCAAAACCTGCTGGAGAGCCTGCCAGAGGAACTGGGACAACTGCAGAAGCTGACACAGCTGGTAACTAACAACATACTGCATGAACTGTAGTGTGTTAAGTTCTCCCACCAGGGTTTTTTCTGCCGTGTTGTGTGATTGGCTGACGGAGATGTCCTGTCTGTTGTGATTGGTTGAAGGACCTGTCCAACAACCATCTGAAGGGTCTGCCCTCCAGCCTGGGCCGTCTCACCTGTCTGCAGACCCTGAACCTGGGTCACAACAAGCTCAGCTGTCTGCCTGACAGCCTGGCCCAGCTCACAAGTAAGACCAGCCAGTGTGAAAATGTCCTCACTGTCACATCCCTGCTGTATATAAAGATGGACAAGATGACAGCTGCCCAAAAGTGAAGCCAAAGCATCTGGATCGCCCCCTGGTGGCTGGCTGCAGTATAGCTCATGAACCGCCCCTCCCCCTACATGTTAGCGGATGGGACATGGACCAAACTAAAAAGTCAAAGTACACACCAAACATATTTTTCCCAAAGATGGTTTCTGTCATTTTAGATTGTTCTTATCACGCTGATGTTTGTTCAAGTGTTTATTTATCTGATAAGTTTGGTTTTAATTAGTAATTTGATGCTATAAAAAAAGGGGGTGAGACGTCATGATTGACAGCTGCTCTGAGTGAAGTAGTCACGGAGCCGGAGACTTGGGAGTTGTACAAAAGAGGAGATGTAACTTTAAAGGTCCCATATTGTGAAAAGTAAGATTTTCACGTCTTTTATATTATTAAGCAGGTTTAAGTGCTATATAAATACTGTTAAACTATCAAAATGCTCAATATACAGAGACATACACACAGCGCAGCACACATTGTGCATTTGAAACAAGCCATTTCTGTCCATTTGTGATGTCACAAATATACAATATTTAGATCATTACACAGTTTTAAACGTAAACATTCTAAATGTGTCCCAGTTTATTTCCTGTTGCAGTGGATGTAAATAACATCAGCTGACAGGAAGTAAACATGGACCCAAACTGTTGCCGAGCAATGCAATTCCGTTGAAATGCACTAAAACAGAGCGTTTCAGACAGAGTATGAATACAGGTATATTCAGGCAGACAGAATGAGGAAAATAATGTGTTTTTTGAACATTACAGCATGTAAACATGTTCTATTAGAAACACAAAATACCAGTATGAACCTGAAAATGAGCAGGTTATGGGACCTTTAACTTCCCATAGCCGTCACAAGTCTGTGAAATAGAACATATGTGAATTTGGGTTAGGGTTTGGGTAAGGTACCAGACTTAGTACTAACAAGCGCACTGAAGCTCTGAAACACTGACGGTCCTGTAAAGTTTGACCGACTTCTGACTTCATTCCACAGATGTTAAGCTGTTGGACTGCAGCAACAACCAGCTGACTGACATTCCCGCCAGCCTATCAGAGATGGTCGCTCTCGAGCAGCTCTACCTCAGACACAACCGGCTCCGCCTCCTTCCAAAGCTCCTCGCACCGGAGCTCAAGGTAACCACAGCAACATGAGTTCCTCCCAGGTGTAAAGCTGGTTCGTGGTGTGGATAAAGCTGACTGATTAGCAAGCTAGCTAGCTAACTAGCCAGCTGCTAAATGAGATTAAACAACTTAATGCTTCAACCACACACTCTTGTCACAGTGCAGGAAAGAACTGCTATGGCCAGATCGATTTACCGGATTGTGTAATGTGCTCGTCCACAGTGAAGAGAGGGAAAGCTTGTGCTGTGCTGTGATTGTAATGCTACACTAGATTTGTTACATAAGAGCGAGAGCATTATGGGTAATGTCTAATAAATAAAGTTGCCTTGAAAATATGATTCAAATTACATTCTTCAGTTTGCTTAATTTTATATAAAAAAATGGGAAACAGTCATTTTAAAAAAATTATATTAATCTGGAGGCTATAAACTGACCAGCCATAACATTATGACCACTGACAGGTGAACTGAATAACATTGACTATCCCGTTACCATGGCACCTGGCAGTGGGGGGACTATATTAGACAGCAAGTGAACATTTTGAACTTTGTGTTGGAAGCAGAAAAAATGGGCCAGCGTAAGGATGTGAGTGACTTTGACGAGGGCCAGATTGTGATGGCTGGACGACTGGGTCAGAGCATCTCCAGAACTGCAGCTCTTGTGGGATGTTCCCGGTCTGCAGTGGTCAGGACCTACCAAAAGTGGTCCAAGGAAGGAAAACCGGTGAGCCGGCGACAGGGTCAGACCTGAGGCTCATTGATGCACGTGGGGAGCGAAGGCTGGCCCGTTTTGTCTAATCCAATAGAAGAGCTACTGGAGCTCGAATTGTTGAAAAAGTTAATGCTGGTTCCGATAGAAAGGTGTCAGAACACACAGTGAGGAGCAGGTTGTTGCGTATGTGGCTGCGTAGCCACAGACCAGTCAGGGTGACCATGCTGTCCACCACCAAAAACACCTACAATGGGCACGTCGTGAGCATCAGAACTGGACCACGGTGCAATGGAAGAAGGTGGCCCGGTCTGATGAATCACGTGTTATTTTACATCATGTGGATGGCGATGAGTTCGAGGTGTCAACTCAGCCTCCAAATTCTCCAGATCTCAATCCAATGGAGCATCTGTGGGATGTCCTGGACGAACAAGTCCGATCCACAGAGGCCCCACCTTGCAACTTATACAGGACTTAAAGGATCTGCTACTGACGGCTTGGTGCCAGATACCACAGCGGACCTTCAGAGGTCTAGTGGAGTCCATGCCTCCACGGGTCAGGGCTGTTTTGGCGGGCAAAAGGGGGACCTACTCAATATTAGGCAGCTAGTCATAATGTTATGATTGATCAGTGCCACGCCAAGGTGGCAACGCCATCATGGTAAACAGTAACTGCCTGTCAGCGGTGATATGAACGGAGTATAGAATATGAATAAACATGCTGTCACTTTCTGAATCTATTTTATGTTAACAATAAACACAGACTGAGTCATACCTTTCTGACTTCTTTCGTCTTCCAGTAGTTGTAGTTTATGCAAGTGCTGTCCACTGGAAAGGAGCGATCCATTACTCCATTCATATCACCGCTGACAGGCAGTAACTGTTTACCGTGATGACGCTGACACCTTGTGGTTTCCCGGCGCGCCCTCGCAAAATATACGCCTGCATTAGCAAGTTACAGTGTTTTTTCCATCTTGTTATATAGCCTCCAGAATTATATTAACTAGGGTTTGTACTAGGGTACAAAGTTAACGCGATAATAACGCGTTAACGCAAATTTGTTTTAACGCCACTAATTTCATTAACGCAATCGATCTTTTGGAGGTTGTAGCGGGCTCAATTTTAAAGCTGGAATGGCATCATATGAAACTAGAAAAACCTGAGGAATCCACTGCTATCAACTATGTCATACGAGCTTGTCGCGAAGGACGTTAAATAACGCTCCAAAGTTAGGCTAAATTTTAGGGACGTTTGACCTCTGACCTCCAGATATGGGTTCTATGGATACCCACGAGTCTCCTCTTTACAGACATGCCCACTTTATGATAATCACATGCAGTTTGGGGCAAGTCATAGTCAAGTCAGCACACTGACACACTGACAGCTGTTGTTGCCTGTTGAGCTTGAGTTTGCCATGTTATGATTTGAGCATATTGTTTTATGCTAAATGCAGTACCTGTGAGGGTTTCTGGACAATATCTGTCATTGTTTTGTGTTGTTAATTGAATTCCAGTAATAATTATATACATACATATGCATAAAACAGCATATTTGTCCACTCCCGTGTTGATAAGAGTATTAAATACTTGACAAATCTCCTTTTAAGGTACATTTTCAACGGATAAAAAATGTGCAATTAATTTGTGATTGATCGGGATTCAATATTTTAATCAATTAACAGCCCTAATATTAATGTTGGTCGTTGTTCCCCTTTAAATGATGTTAATATATTCTAATTGTGTGTGTGTGTGTGTGTGTGTGTTTGTGTGTGTGTGTTTGTGTGTGTGTGTGTGTAGGAGTTGTATGTGGGGAACAACCGCATTGAGCAGCTGGAGACGGAGCAGCTGGCCTGTCTGAAAGCCATCTCTCTTCTAGAACTCCGAGACAACAAGATCAAAACCCTCCCTGAACAGATCACCTTACTGAGCACGCTCACACGCCTCGACCTCACCAACAATGATGTCATCACGTAGGTCAACGGCGTTGTGACACCGGTTAACTGTTTTTGCCCATGAGCCAAACTCAACACATGATTGAAGTATCCAGTCTGTAACAAATCTAACTAACACGCAGTCTCTGCCATCGGAACACATTTACACACTCCTGCACTATATTCAAATTCTCTGACACTGTTAGTCAGGGCTGCACAATTAATCAAATGTTAATCGTGATCATGATTTTGGCTTCCCACAATTAAATGAACACGATCGACTGCGATATTGACGTTTAAAACGCGTGCTCCGCACATAGAAAACTCTGCTGCATAAATCAAGCGCTTCTTAAAGTAACAGCTAGAGATGAACCGTCAATCAGCAGCCGATTGAAGCCGGCCAGTTTTCAGCAGTCTCATATATCTGTCCACATATTTTTTGCCGGTCACACACACACGTGTGGAGCTGCCACATGACGGTTTTACGTTGGCACACAGCGGCAAAGTCAGTAACGTCACAGACACACACAACATGTCGTCGGTGTGGAAGTTCTTCAGTGTGCGTGAAGAAGACATAAAGCTGCAATTTGTCACAACTGTAAGTCCAAAATAAGCCATGGAGGAACAACCTTAAAAACATCTGGAACAACTAACATAATCAGAGACTTATTATATTGTAATTCATTCCCATGATGCTGCTCAGAGTATCACAGTGACCGACTCGTCTGCTGACAGCGCGGAGCTACAGAGCTCCGTTAACGGAGGTTCCGTTGTGTTACACTGTAGTACGTTCAAGCTCTACTCAGTAAAATGAGTATTGGGCAATGGTAAATTATAACGCTATCATGATGCGTTCAAATGTAATCTTGTAAAATTACGTTTTTGGCGAGAAACTTGAATAAATCCAGTTGTTTGAAGGGGACAACTGGATTTATTTGGAGAAGTTAAGCAATATAAAATAATATTATGACCTGTTTCTTCCTAACTTCCTAACACTAACTCTAAGCAGCTTATAATATATAATTAGAACTACTAATGCCAATATTTATTTTTATCAAAGCAAATACTTAAATGAATATTAGGTCTGTCAATCGTTTAAAATATTGAATCGCGATTAAACGCATGATTGTCCGTAATTAATCGCGATTAATCGCGAATTAATCACATATTTTATCTGTTCAAAATGTACCTTGAAGGGTGATTTGTCAAGTATTTAATACTCTTATCAACATGGGAGTGTGCAAATATGCTGCTTTATGCAAATGTATATATATATATATGTGTGTGTATTATTGGAAATCAATCAATCAATCAACAACACAAAACAATGACAGATATTGTCCAGAAACCCTCACAGGTACTGCATTTAGCATAAAAAATATGCTCAAATCATAACATGGCAAACTGCAGCCCAACAGGCAACAACAGCTGTCAGTGTGTCAGTGTGCTGACTTGACTATGACTTGCCCCAAACTGCATATGATGATCATAAAGTGGGCATGTCTGTAAAGGGGAGACTTGTGGGTACCCATAGAACCCATTTACATTCACATATCTTGAGGTCAGAGGTCAAGGGACCCCCATGAAAATGACCATGACAGTTTTTCCTCGCCAAAATGTTGGTGCGTTATTTAACCTGGTACCAATGGATTCCTCAGGTTTTCTGTGCCCGATACAACCTGTGAAAGATCAATTGCGTTAATGCGTTAAAGAAACTAGTGCCGTTAAAACGAATTTACGTTAACGCTGACAGCCCTAATAAAAATACAATCATTTATTTCCTAATCATTTGAATTGTGTGTTTTTATGCAAGTAACTACTATAGATGACTATACCAAAGTAGAATCATAGTATTTTATTACACGGCTGTGTTGAATACTCGATTCTGATTGGTCAATCGGCATTCTGCGGTCTGTAATTTCTGTGTAACAGACCGTTGTTATGGGCGCAGCTCTGATGTCGGACTCTGGAGGACCATTTTTGTGTCAAAATATTGATTTCTTCAGTAAGCAGCCGTGTAATAAGCGGGATAATGTAAAGCTGGCGGGTCATTGTTGTGAAAGAATCCCCTTCAGGGCGATGCTGCACCCCTCGCATCGCCTTGTCAGGGATTCTTTCACAACAATGACCGGCTCGCTGTACATTATCCCTTACATAACATAATAACAACACGGTTGGAATGTAGCACAACATGGAAGTGAAAGCAGAGCTCTGTTTTTTTAAATGCGAAATTGCAATAAAAATATTTTGTCCCTAAAATCTATGAGTAATCATGATAAATAATCGTGAGCTCAATATTGATAAAAAAATAATGGTGATTAGCATTTTGTCCAGAATCGTGCAGCCCTGCTGTCAGTACACCGTTTATCACCTGAGTTTCAGGTATTTCATGTGAATGGGATCTTTCTCTGTCAGTCTTCCAGCTTCTCTCAGCCTGCTGCCCAATCTGAAGGTGTTGCTGTTGGAGGGAAACCCTCTGAGAGGAATCAGGAGAGACCTGCTCACTGTAGGTGACACACAGACACGGAGGAGATAATGCAGTGGTAGTTCAGCCTTTACAAACACTCTCTGAAATCACAGTGTTAGAGATTTACAGTGATTTTAAGCTTAGAGGTGTGTGTGTGTGTGTGTGTGTGTGTGTGTGTGTGTGTGTGTGTGTGTGTGTGTGTGTGTGTGTGTGTGTGTGTGTGTGTGTGTGTGTGCCGTATCAGCTGGTAATGTAGTGCCTTATAACTGCTTGCACTCCTCTTCTGTTGTCCTCATCACAGAAAGGAACCAATGAGCTTCTGAAATATCTAAGAGGAAGAATTGCAGGTACGCTTCACTTTTTGTGATGACTTGAAACACGTTTTCACCACTGAAGCTAAAAATGGCTGAAACGGTTCCATCAAAACTCTGTAACCTGTTCATGAGACGTGTCAGACACGTTTCCGTTGCCTTGCCATGGACAACAACCTTTTTCTTTTTCTGATTCTAATGGATGGATCAAACTAGAGACCTAGAGCATTCAGAGGATGGATGGATCAACCTAGAGACCTAGAGCTTTCAGAGGATGGATGGCTTTCCTTGGTAGATTAACAATCCAATCGCCGAAAAATGCAATCCCTTCAGAAATCTCCAAAATGTCAAAAGTTTTTGATCCCAAATCACAGCATGGCTTTTTCTATGGTGTTCCTCAAGGTCTTGGTGTCTTAATGTGGTATTTTGGAGGGATTATTGTTGTTTTTACCAATTCTCAAGTAGTAAAAAATGGTTAAATTTAGCACTAAATCTGTGTAACAAACGGTATCAACCCAAAAGTTGCTGCAACAACTTATGAGACGTAATAGAGCATGAGGATGGTCATCATATACTTCTATCATAGTGTTCTAAACCCTTATACACTTACAATTCATTTTTACAACTCAAATGAATACCCAGGTTCCCAGCTTTCAGATGATGTACACCACTTCTATGTGACATGTACTGTTGACCTGCTATCTCGCCCTGAAGACACATCACATTTTTTATCTGTTCAAAATGTACCTTAAAGGGAGATTTGGCAAGTATTTAATACTCTTATCAACATGGGAGTGGACAAATATGCTGCTTTATGCAAATGTATGTATATATTTATTACTGGAAATCAATTAACAACACAACACAATGACAGATATTGTCCAGAAACCCTCACAGGTACTGCATTTAGCATAAAACAATATGCTCCAATCATAACATGGCAAACTGCAGCCCAACAGACAACAACAGCTGTCAGTGTGTCAGTGTGCTGACTTGACTATGTCTTGCTCTAAACTGCATGTGATTATCATAAAGTGGGCGTGTCTGTAAAGGGGAGACTTGTGGGTACCCAGAGAACCCATTTACATTCACGTATCTGGAGTTCAGAGGTCAAGGGACCCCTTTGAAAATGACCATAACAGTTTTTCTTCGCCAACATTTTGCGCAAGTTTGGAGCACTATTTAGCCTCGTTAGTATGACATGGTTGGTACCAATGGATTCTTGAGGTTTTCTAGTTTCATATCATGCCATTGTCTTCACTCTGAAAGACCGATTGTGTTAATGAGTTCAAGAAATTAGTGGCGTTAAAATGAATTTGTGTTAACGCGTTATTATGGCATTAACTTTGACAGCCTCATGTGTGATGTGCTCCATGCTGGGTGCCACCTCATCCACCTGGACAGAAATCTTCAAGATTCATTACATCTCTACAATTCATCAAACGTTGCAGATTAATCATAGGGATTATGTATAGACAGTATTGTTAAGTAAAACAGAGTTTTGCAGAATAAAGAGATTCTATTGGATTTAGTAATTGCATTTTGCACCCAATTAACCAAATGAACAGCAAAACAAAGTGAAACCCCAGCGTTTCCAAATTAACTTTATTTTCCATGTGTGTGTGTTGCAGAGGATCCTCAGAGAGCAGATGAAGGACCCACAGCTATGACGTTACCCAGCCAGGCCAGGGTCAATGTACACAGCATTAAAACTCTCAAGTTATTGGACTACAGGTTAGTGATGCACTCATGTGTTAACCTTTAGGGGACGCGCCTTCATCAGAGCATGGTGATTATATACATACTTGTCAGTTACTGTTTGTACTTGGACTTAATATAATGGTAGCAAACTGGAATGATACTTTAAAGTTGCATATGGTATATATTAATACATTTCAGAGTAACTTTGTGTGTGTGTTTGTGTTTAGTGAGAAGCAGGCAGCTGATATTCCAGATGAGCTGTTTGATGCTGCAGCGGATCAGAGTGTTACCACCGTTAACTTCAGCAAGAACCAGCTGACCGCCATACCCCCGAGGTACACACGCACACGCACACGCACACGCACACACACACACAGCGCAGGTGAGGTCCATGGAGGTTTTAAATTTGTTAAACTTTCTTTGGGAGTCTATCGGCCGAGCGGGAACTTGCGGGCGGGGCAAACAGGAGAAACACTACTGCGCATATTCAGTGGGCATGCTTTCAGCATATTGTAATTCAAGTGTTCTGAGAGATAACTAGACTTCTGCTCCTCCTCATGGCTCTGTTTTCAGGCTTTAGAACATCTAGCCCATGACGGGAGATTTTGACCAATCACAGGTCATTTCATTGAGAGAGCGTTCCTATTGGCTGTCCGGTCATGTGACCGGAACTTGGCGTTCCTTCACCAGATTTCACAATGGCGGCGGCGTCACAAACGTTCTCATTTTACAGCTAAACCGTGCACTACAAGATGATTCTGAAAACATTTGAGGAGAGAAATAGACATTAATGTAACAGAATATTGATTCATATTTGCCTAGTTTGACCGTTTGGTCAGAGTTTGTGAGTGATTGACAGCCGGCTCTCATAGACGGCAGCTGGACAGCAGACTTCAGATCAGCTCTTACTGCTTGTTTTCCTCCGGTCTGTGAAATCTTGCAGATGCCGTTAGGAACACCGGAGGACACAGAGGAACATGATTTTTTTCAGGATACCTGTTTCATGTACTACTGTCACGATGTAGCGACCGTTTTATAGAAATAACTTTTTAAATTATATTTGCTCTAATCTCGCCTTCAGCTTTAACAGGCTATCTCATTCTTTTCATTTCCTCTCATCAGTTAAACAATATTCAGGCAGAATTAACAGGCTCTCATTTTCTTCCTCTCATCAGTTAAACAAACAGAATGTACGCTAGCCTTTCATATTAGCTTCAGTGTTACTATTAGGCTACAGTTATCAGAACAATACAAACATTCAGGCTCCCTCATGTGGCTCAAAGGTGTACTGCAGATAAAAATGTTAAATAAAAGACTATGGTAGAAATTCTGCAGATGTATTTGTCGACCCTAATAAAATCTCCTGTGGGTCCCGACCCAGTCTTTGGGAATGACTGCACTTGGCAATTCTCTTTGAACTGAATAGGTGCCATCTTGGGGTCCGTTATCCAGTTCTTATTACACATCCATGACCGCACACAGATGACTAACCTCTGTGTGTGTGTGTGTGTGTGTGTGTGTGTGTGTGTGTGTGTGTGTGTGTGTGTGTGTGTGTGTGTGTGTGTGTGTGTGTGTGTGTGTGTGTGTAGACTGGTGGAGTTCCTATCCTCAGTGTCAGACATCAATCTGGGTTTCAACAGACTGACCTGCTGTTCTCCTGACATCTGCAAGTTCCTGCAGCTGGCACACATCAACCTCCGGTACACACACACACATTTACAATGTATTAACATTGGAAGACTGCGCCGGCAAACTCAGTAATTAGGGCCCGAGCACCGACGACGTCGGGCCGCAAGGACCCTATTGAAACTGTAGGAATTCTTTTTCTTCTCCTTCTTTCTTATCTCAAATGAATTGCGTTTTTGAGGGCCTTAACATGCTCAAAAAGTTGTTAAACTTGGCACACTTATCAGACACGGTGAAAAATATGATATTTTAATGGTCTCGAACTTGGGTGTTGCAAAATGGCTCGCTAGCGCCCCCTAGAAAGTTGGAAAAATTGAGCCCCTCGTTCTGGTTTCATCTACATGTATTAAATTTGGCAGACAGATGAAACATGTGGAGACGCACAAAAAACCCTCTGGGCGGTATGGCCAAAACCCAACAGGAAGTCAGCCATATTGAATTCAATATGTGATTTATTTTCCCCCATTTTTAGCATTTTATAGGCCGTGTACTTTAACGAACTCCTCCTACAGATTTGATTAGACCAACTTTAAATTTGGTCTTCTGCACCTTCTCATGGCTCTGTTTTCAGGCTTCAAAAGTCAAATCAAAATCAAGCGGTGCTTGGTATTTCCTCAACAGATCCCAACATGGCTGCAGGGTCACAAACTTTCTCATTTTACAGCTAAACCGTTCACTACAAGATGATTCTGAAAACATCTGAGGAGAGAAATAGGCATTAACGTAACAGAATATTGATTCATATTTGATCAGCACTGCCTAGTTTGACCGTTTGGTCGGAGTTCGCGAGTGATTGACAGCCGGCTCTCAGAGACGGCAGCTGGACGGCAGACTCCAGCTCGGCTCTGATTGGTTGTTTTCCTCCGGTGTGTGAAATCTTGCATATGCTGTAATGGGGGGCCGGAGGGCATGACTTTTTTTCCGGTTACCTGTCTCATGTACTACCATCACGATGTAGTGACCGTTTTATAAAAATAACTTTTTTAAATCATATTTGCTCCATTTCTACCCACTGCTGCTTTAAATGGAGCCTTTACCAAACATTTACATGATGAAGAATTCAATCTAAAAGCCAATACTTTATCAGACAGAGTAATCCAGCAGTGTTAGAGGTCACATGTCTGGAAACAGCATTTTGATATAGAGCCTCCAACAAAGGGGTTAATAATCTTTGTCCTGCCTCTTTGTCTTTCAGGAACAACCAGCTGACGGATTTACCGTCTGAAATGAAGAACCTGACCAAACTGTGCTCCATCACCCTCAGTCAAAACAGGTAACTCACTGATTTAGGACCAGTCCAACTCCGAACCTGTTTAGTGGAACTGAAGTTCATCATGAAACACGTACTGTACGTTAGCAAGCGCAGTTTCATTTGATCGGTGTCTCAAAAAGAGCACCAATGGGCTGTCTCAGGTCCCCCTCAGCATAATCAACGGGTTTGATTCATTTATTGATTTTATGCTAAAGGGGATGAGAGGAAGAGACACTGATGGAGGACACACAGCATATCAACAGTCCCATAATGTGTAGGAAGAATTCAGTAACACTGCTCCTTCAATAATAGATCTATTGGGACATATAGATAATTAATATAGAATAATAACAGAACAGACATGAGGGGCAATAAAAGAATGTATTACAGAACTAATGGGACATGCTTTCGGAAAGGTTCTGCATTTTCCTTGAATATTAAAGTGTCAGTAGGCAGTATATTTGTGTTATCATTGGGTAATAATTCCATAATAACCTTCCAGCATATTGTAATTCAAGTGTTCTAAGAGATAACTAGACTTCTGCTCCTCCTCATGGCTCTGTTTTCAGGCTTTAAAAAATCTAGGCCATGACGGGAGACTTTGACCAATCACAGGTCATTTCATTGAGAGAGAGAGTTCCTATTGGCTGTGCTCCGGCCGGTGGGCGGTGCTTGGTATTTCCTCAACTGATCTCAACATGGCGGCTGGTTCACAAACTTTCTCATTCTACAGCTAAACCGTGCACTACAAGATGATTCTGAAAACATTTGAGGAGAGAAATAGGCATTAACGTAACAGAATATTGATCCATATTTGATCAGCGCTGCCTAGTTTGACCGTTTGGTCGGAGTTCACGAGTGATTGACAGCCGGCTCTCATAGACGGCTGATGGACAGCAGACTGCTATCCAGCTGGCGGTTGTTTTAGCTGTAAAATGAGAAAGTTTGTAACGCCGCCGCCATTGTGAAATCTGGTGAAGGAACGCCAAGTTTTGGTCACATGATCGGACAGCCAATAGGAACGCTCTCTCAATGAAATGACCTGTGATTGGTCAAAGTCTCCCGTCACGGGCTAGATCTTTTAAAGCCTGAAAACAGAGCCATGAAGAGGAGCAGAAGTTTAGTTATCTCTCAGAACACTTAAATTACAATATGCTGGAAGGTTATTATGGAATTTTTGCCCAATGATGCCAAAAACATACTGCCTACTGAAGCTTTAATATTCAAATTCAAATTAAACACGCATTCAATCATTTTCATTGCATGAATAAGGATGAATAACTAAAGCTGTTGCTGTTATTCCTGTTTCCATGGGTAATATTGATATTAAAGTAATCCAGCTGTTTCCACAGCAGCCCGACCGTTCTTTTTATAATCCCATCAGATCAGCTGACCAATCAATAAACAGTCTGCACCTGTGCTTCCTTGGTCTGAGCTCCTGCAGGAGCCTCCTCTGTCCTCTGTCCTCGGGGAGCCTCCTCGCACCTTGTCTCCTCTCAGACATATTTAAGAGGGTGGGACATCCTCCATGATGGCAGACCTCAATTGATTTCCGGGTCAGGGGCTAGAGGAGTGAGGATGTGTGGAAGCAGTATTAGCGGAACTAGAGTGAATCAGTCAGCTACAATGTCTCCTACAGTTTGTCCACTCAGAGTCTTTTTACTGATCACAGGTTCAAGTCCTTCCCTGAAGTCCTCTATCAGATGGTTTCCTTAGAGACGGTGTTGCTGGGTAACAACCAGGTGGGCGAGGTGGACCCTCGTCGTCTAATGAAGTTGGACCATTTATCAACCCTGGATCTGTCAAACAACGACCTGCTGAACGTGCCTCCTGAACTGGGCCTGTGTACCAGCCTCAGGTACGGTCCCGTACGTCGTCTCTGAGCTCCGTCACTGCAGCTCACCACCGGCTGCCGTCTCCGCTGACACTGGTGGTGTTCAGTGTTTTTCGCTGTGTGATTGTCCGCCACACTGTAGGAGTCAGATTATGATCATGAGATGTGATCATAATCTGACAAGAGTATTAAAAACCTGACAAATCTCCCTTTATGGTACATTTTGAACAGATAAAAAAATGTGATTAATTTGCGATTCAATATTTTAATCGATTGACAGCCCTAATTTTTATTTAAGTATTTCCTTTGATAAAAAGAAATCTTGGCATTAGTGGTTCTAATTATATATTATAAGCCGCTTAGAGTTAGTGTTGGGAAGTTAAACAGGTCATAATTCTCTCTCTATTATCAATATTATATCGCTGTAAAAACATCTCCTCCAAATTAATCAAGTTGTTTGAAGTAGACCGTTTCTCGCCAAAAGCTGCATTTTACAAGATTACATTTGAACGCATCACGATAGCGTTAGAATTTTCCATTGCCCAATACTCATTTTACTGAGTAGAGCTTGAACGCACCATAATGTAACAATGGAACCTCTGTTATCGGAGCTCTTTAGCTCCGTGCTGTCAGCAGACGAGTCGGTCACTGCGATACTCTGAGCAGCATCATATTTACATAAAGCAGCACATTTGTCCACTCCCATGTTGATAAGAGTATTTAATACTTGACAAATCTCCCTTAAGGTACATTTTATAAATAGATTAAAAAAAATATGTACGTTAAGTGTGCGATAATTGCGATTAAATATTTGAATCAACTGACAGCCCTAATAATAGTAATGTTTTCTTTAGTGTATAATCAACTGAAAATAAGAATTGTGTTTTCGTCAGTTTAGAATGAGCCGTTTATATCTTCATAGGGGTCCTCTTCACAGAGTCCTCCATGTTTCTACAGTAGCCCAGAACGAACAAACTAAACACCGGCTCTTGAGAGGGACATTCACGTTTTCGCGTCGGCCACCGTAGTTCTCCTACATGCTTTGCACACTGGAGAAGTTTCAGTTGGTTGCAATCTGCAACCTCACCGCTAGATACCGCCAAATCCTACACTGCACCTTTTTTTTAAAAAAAAAAAAAGAAAAACAGGAAATTGTGTTTATTTTGAGTTTTTTTTAAAAAAAAAAAACTGGTGTAAAATTAACTCCAAAATTAATCAATGTAAAATCTGTACTGTCCCTCAGGTGTCTCAGTCTGGAGGGGAATCCTTTCCGTTCACCCAGAGCAGCCATCGTGGCCAAAGGAACGGATGCAGTGATGGAGTACCTTCGCAGCCGCATACCTACATGACCCCTGACCTCAGCTCGGACAGCTCCACCTCCATGCTCACAGATCCATTCTTGTTTTTTTTTTAATCAATGTTGACATCTAAATGCATTAACCAACAATCTGTTTGCTCTTTTATCTTTATGCTACACAATTCTGCAACTCAACATCCACAGCTGTTTGTGTGTGTGTGTAAAATAAGGAATTCATCATACAGTGTGCTTTGAGATGCAGACTGCTGCCAAAGTTTCCCTCTGAAGTTGAGATGGATGTGATGAATATTTCTGGACAATCAGATTGAAACTGATGCCTGCATGTGTGACTGAAAAAAAAAAAACATAATGAACGACACTTTTAATAAAGTTGTTGCTAAGAAGGAGTGGTGTGAATTGTAGAATAGTGTTGTTTTTTTAGAATAGTGTATTCCTCCGGTGTGTGAAACAGGTATAGATTGATGGATGGAAATGAAGCATGCTTGTGAAAGCCCCTTCTGGAGCAATCCATATCAAAACTATTAAAAACTGGAATCGGTATAAACGAGAACGATTTTATTCACTTTTTCTTCCACTAGTTAATATCTCTACACATATACAGGCTTTGCCTATTGCACAACAACACTTTGAAAGGACACATGGCAGTTGGCAAATTAAACCTGAGACTCGATTTCCTAACACAGCCATCATTTTTATTGAGAGATTAAAGGAACAGTGTGTAGGATTTAGGGAGATTCATTTGCAGAAATGGAATATAATATTCATAACTCTGTTTTCATTAGAGTATAATCACCTGAAAATAAGAACCGTTGTGTGTTTTCGTTAGCTTAGAATGAGCTGTTTATATCTACATAGGGAGCCGGTCCTCTTCACGGTGTCCTCCATGTTTCTACAGTAGCCCAGAAGGGACAAAAACAAACACTGGCTCAGACATGTAGAAGGTGAAGAGGCCTTTATGACTTTTATGTCACTTCTTCTGCAGCCTCACTGCCACACTTGTTGGATGGTGTCCTGTGAGAGGATACACACAGTAGATGGTATGAAATACATGTGCACTGACTGTTTGAACAAACTTTATTGAAACTGTCATCCAGGACAGGCGCAACCCGTCAAAAGGAAAGTAGGACGGGAATCTCTCAACAGTTTATGTGTCAGTTTTTTGTTTTACAATCCTCAACCATATTAACCAGTTATCTAAAAAACAAAATCCACAAGCACAGCTGTGATCTGATTTTTATTTTGAAAGTGTGGACATGCACATCTGAGCACGTGTCCCCTGTTGAAAAGATCACACACGACTGACAGCTGATTCTCTTCTTTCTTTTTTTACTGCAGGTAGACACGACGTCTGGACAGGTAGAAACTAACACAGTTACAAACAAACAGAATCAAATGGCCGTCTATTGTTCAACAAAACAGCACAGACAGAAAAAACATTCAGATCTGGCCCCTGACAGACAGATGGAGACAGATGGAGACAGCAGAAACTACAGCCTTGGAATCTCACACAAACTACCACTAACACACACTCGGCACTCTGAGAAGTGCTGGACGTGGTGCAGTGTGTGCGTGTGTGGATGGAATCATAGGCTGGATGCTTCCGGTCAGTTCATACAGAATGTGGACGGCTGATGATGGACGGCGAGTCTGGATCTAAAAATCTCCAAAGCACCACTCGATACCCGGAAAGATCACTTTTGCAAAATGGCCGACCTCCTTACAGTATTTACAAAAATATAAAATGTAAATAAAAATACAAACAAATTCTCTTTTTAAAAGTATTCTTGAGAAGAAGGGAGGACTGAGGTGTTGAAGGTTGGCTGGTCTGTCTCTCGATGGTGGCGTCCTCCAGACAGAGCGACAGGGGCGCTGCAAACTCTACTTGTCTGTCTTCTGTTTCTTGGTTTCAACTTCATCCTGGAAACAAACAAGAACGACTCAGGAAAGAAACAATATGTCTAGTAACCGCACCTTTCACTTGTTTTAAAGCCAGAGGTGCAGGGCGGCTGTAGCCAGGGTCGGAAATGAACTTTTTTTACTTCCTGCCACTGTGGCAGACAAGTATTTTTTTTTGTCTGCTACTCAGAAATGTTATCTGCCACTTTTGGAATCTCTGTCCTAATTGAAGGAATAACATTTTAGATCTGATGTCATTTAATGTTCGATATATTTTACATAAAAAACGTTATATATCTATAGTGGTTATTTGTATAAAACAACAGAATTCAAATTATTATGGATATTTAAATATTTGCTTTGATTAAAAAAATCTTGGTAAGTAGTTAGGAAGTTAAACAGGTCATAATTCTCTCTCTAATATTTATTTTATATTGTTTTGAAAACATTCCTTCAAACAACTGGATTTATTCAAGTTTCTCGCCAAAAACGTAATTTTACGAGATTACATTTGAACGCATCATGCTAACATTGTAATTTACCTTCACCCAATAGTCCTTTTTCCTGAGCCGACTTTGAACGATTCATAATAATAACTGAATGGCACCTCCGTTAACGTTAGGAGCTCCGCTATTTAACCAAGCAGGACTGTGCTGCCCACCTGCTGCTAACAGCTAACGTTACTAACTCTCCTGTTGATTTAAACACAGGTTTGTTGTTCACAGTGTCACATTATCAGGGAGAAATAGGATGCATCCCCTCAAGTTTAGTATTTGCTCCAATCTCGCCTACTTGAGCTTTAATACATCCACCACGGTACAGGCTTACAGCATACAGCCCATGGGTGATTTATAAGATAATAAAAGTGATGAATTACAGCCAATATATCCATTATTACAGCCACATACAGCTAGCAGGAAGCTGGCAGATCCGGATGTGTCATATGAGCGTGCAGGGCGGTGCAGTCCCGTGGGTCTGATGCACGTTCATTATGACGAGGAAAATTACTCTGGACTCAGCTGTTTGTGAACTTTACAACTTTTAGGACATAATGATTTAAATGAGAGTTATTTAAATGTTCCTACTCCTACTGGGAAGTTGATTTACCTAAAAAAAAAAAAAGATCCCCTGATTTACAGACTTCTCTTTATACATTCATGGCCACAGACTCATTGGCGTTTTCAGTCCAGAATGGCGGCAGCGCTATCTAGTGGCTTTTTAAGTGATACCCATCTATAACTGAAAGCATGTTTCATGGCAACTCTTCCTCACCTCTTCATCATCATCATCGTCATCATCATCATCCTCATCAGCTGCTCTCTTCCCCCTTGGCCTGTCGAGGTCATCGTCTTCGTCATCGTCTTCGTCACCTGAATACACACAGATAATCACAGGCTGTTAGACCGACACAGTGACTCTGCTGAGTTATTATACAGACCTTACAGTAAATATCACTCGCTCCACGTATCCATCACTTCTGTTCTCCTCATTGTGAGGTACTTGAACATGACTGTAGAGTTTATGTGACTGCATTACACACGAGGATGTGGACAGCTTTCAGTTGTACAGTATCTGTCAGGTCTGGTACTCAGGTGTGTAACGTGGCTGTATGTGAGGGTGTGTGAGATCTAAACTGATACACAAGTTGAAGTTTATGGGCTGTGCAGCAACTTACAATACAGAAGAAAACCTAATGTGTATTAATCCGCCATTTAAATTAGCCCTCAACAAATGCACTATGTTTGAGTAACATCTGTTAAAAACTACAGTGACGTTGTTGGTTTGGGTCTTTTCAAGGAATTTGTTGATAAATGGAAAAACATATATGAACACTAGCCTTTAAAAGGGGACAGATCATGCTCATTTCCAGGATCGTACTTGTATTTGAGGTTTCTACTTGAACATGTTTACATGCTTTAATGTTCAAAAACACTTTATTTGTCTCATACTGTCTGTCTGAATATACCTGTATTCACCCTCTGTCTTTAGTTTATATTTCCAAAAAATATTATTTTCAGAATATCTTCCCAATTTTAATTTAATTATATTTAAATGAACTCACTTGGGTTTAACGCAAGTATACTGATGTCAGTGAAGTCTGGAGTGCATCCTGCAGTTGCACAGTCTGGCCACAAGGTGGCAGACCAACCCTTCTATTGAATCAATAAGGACTACAGTGAAATTAGTGGGTTTAGCTATCTGTTTCTGTAACTGCACTGTGTTCACCTGCTTACATTACACAGCACAAAAAGGTAGTGCGTCTAGTTTGTGCACAGAAATATTCTGAAGTAGGTTTGTGAATAGTGTGATAGAGAGTTCACTCTCACAGCTCTCCTGTCTGGCTCGTTATTGCTGAACACCTTAGCTGTCTTAGTTGTGATAACAGTGTCCTCACAGAACTTAATATAGCTTGTGATTGTGTCTGTCTGTTTGTGCGGATCAGGGCATGTGTCAAAAAACATGTGCCAGTCTGTGGTTTCAAAACAATCTCTGAGCTCCTCCTCTCCATCATCAGACCATTGACGTACAGTTTTCAGGAGTGGTTTTTACGCAAGGCCGATGATGATTTCCTCCCGATATTAAGTCTCGTCGTTGTTTGTAATCGCTGATGGTGGCGTCATCTGCAAACTCCACAACAGAGTTATCTCCGTTGCAGTCGTGCGTGTACCGTGTGAACAGGAGGCAGGCTGAGCACACAGCCCTGCGGGTGGGCTTCAGTGGAGGAGGTGTGACCACCGATCCGAACTGACTGGGGTCTGTTTGTGAGGAAGTTCACTATGCACTTGCACAGTGTGGTGCTTAAGCCCAGAGTGCTAAGTTTATCCAGTTTAATCAGCTTCATGGGGGAGAATTGGATTGAATACTGAGCTGAAATCAAAAAACTAAAATGTCACCAATGACATCAACTAGCTGGTGTTCTTAGTACACGACCAGGGATGTTATCAGGCCCAGCAGCTTTACTCACATTCACTCTCAGCGGGGTTCTTCTCACATCCGCTGTGGATGCTGACAGTGGCTGGTCCCCTGGAGGTGGGGCCGACTTGACAGCTGACTTTTTTTGTTGTTTTTGTGATCGATTGGACCAAAAATGGACTACAAACTGACTACAAACAGACACCAGAACGCTTTCGATACCAAAACCTTGTCTTGTTACCTACAGATTCGGCATTCATATGCAGATATCTGTTTATAGAGATTAGAAATACCCCAAAGAAACATTCATCATGACCTTTACTGTCTTTCTGTTGTTCAACATGGTACGAAGACACCTACCCTCTCCATCCTCCTCCTCGTCCTCTTCTCCCACGTCCTCGTCGTCCTCCTCCACCTCGTTCTCCTGCTCGCCGTTCTCCTCGTCCTGCCAAGGGTGAGACACAGTTACATCGGTCACCAGAGGGACTGGAAGGGATCATTCATGCTCTACACACTTGAGAAAGGAACCGTAGGAGCTCTCCTTACAGTCTTGCCATTGGCGGCGGCATCCTCTCCATTCTCTGCCTCTTCAGTCTGTCTCTTCTTTTTCAGCTCCTGAAAGCAAACACGGTTTTAGACACTTTTATGAACGTATCTTGTTGTGTAAATAACACAAGGTGAAATTACCTTATGACCTAATATGACAATGAATGCATGACAGTCTTTTCAGATGAACTTTATTAATGAGTGTGAAAGGTCAACATTAACTCTTTGAGTCAAAATACTTTGCAAAATGTGACACCCTTCCGTGGTTCGTATTGTCTTCGTGTATTCTTTCTGTTTCACGTTCTTCTGTGGCTGCATTCTACTCATCTTCTGTGCACGGCAGGGAATAATGCATTTTCATTAAGTAGTCTCCATATATTATGCCAAATATATTATTCTAGTTAGTTAGTCTATTTAGTCGTTATGGTCCTAATCTCTGGAATAATCTGCCACTTGAACTAAGGTCTGCTACAACAGTGCCTTTTTTTAAAAGCAGACTCAATACAAGCAAGCTTTTTGTTGTGTTTAGTGTGTGGTTAATGGGTAAAACTTATTATTGTTATTATTACATTTTTAATAATAATAATAATAATTTAATACCTTCTTATGTTATTCCCCTTTTACTGTAATACCTTCTCATGGTATAGGTTTTATATGTACTACATTCTTATATGTTATGTTTTATATATTTTATGTTTTTGTCATCATATATGATCTATGCCTGTTTTTTTTTATTATTATTTTATTTGAAGCACATTGAGTCCACGCCTGTCAGATGAAATGGGCTATATAAATAAAATTTGATTGATTCTGAAAGAGGAGGGAACTTCCCCCACACCCCATCCTCCCCCCATCCTCCTCCCCTTCATGGAGCTGGGCTGCAAGTTGCCTGTTTACAGACAGGTGGTGCTTTGAATCTCACATCTCCTATTCGTATTGGTCAGTTCTTTCTAAGTCCCTCCCACCTCCCACTGGGGCTGGCTGAAACCTGACACCATCTGTCACTGCTACTGCTGCTGCAGCCTGGTGGTGGAAACCAACCACACACACACATACACACACTAGTGCAAAGACTACAACTCCCAGCAGCACAGCACAGCAGCTGATTATTCTCTAGTCAGCTATTCAGAGCCAAAGCAAACAAATGTTTTTTTTCCTCCTGACAAAGCTCCTCAAACAACCCTAGTGGGGCTGGATTTCACTTCAATATGTTAACCCGGGTGCAAGCTAGACAACACCATGTATCTCTGGTAGTATTAATTAGGCTTCCACATCACCTCAGTGTCTCATGTCTTCACTGTCTGCACGCACTTTTCTAACTACTAGAGCATGCATTGCTCTGCCTGTCTGTCTGTCTGTCTCACATCCTGGTGCCTCTTTTTTTAGCAAAGTAGTGTGTTCGCCTCGCGCCCTCCTGTGGCTCGCAGTCAAACCGAGCGGTAGATTATACTGCACGCGCGGCTCAAACAGGCACGACCCCGTCCCTCGCGCACATTAGCAGCTTGAGGTGAACAGACCGGATGAGAGCGCGAGCTGTATGGTTATATATTGGGGGAACCTATTAACCATTAGCATTTCCATTTTTTTTTTTTTTTTAAATAAAACAATAAAAATAATCAGTATCTGGTGCTACATGCAGACTGGGCTACAGTATGATAACAATGATACTGATGTACTATATAAATAAACACGGCACCGTGGTGCGCGCTCACAACGATTAACCAGAGCTCGAGATGAATAAACTATTAGTGCCATCAGTCACGTCACCGATAGATATATAGATAGATAGATAGGAGTTATACTGCCTGGCGAGACCTAGAGTTATTATATTATTATTATCCATGTGTAGAAGTATATCTCCGCAGTAGAAACTCCGCTCAGAATATCAGATTAATATGCGATGAATAAACTCCGCATGTCCACGAGCGAAACCGCCTACACATCATAAACTGTGGCACAAAACCAGTTCTGAAACACCATGTACTGTAGGATAATATTCAAAAACAGAGCAAACAGCATGTTTCTTTTTTTATTATTATTATTATTATTATTAGCCTCTGTTATTCCCCCAGCATGGAAACACTGAGCGGCGGTGGGCGGTGACGACTGTCTTTAATTCAGCTTTGAGAGCTACTAAACGCTTCATAAAGCTTCATAAAGCTTCATAAAGATGCGTAACTTCACTGAGTTTTGTCGACACCGTCAGAGAGGAAGCTACCTGGATGGATCGGTTTATAATGTAGCCTCACAGAAACGCATACTGGGCTGTAAACTGTGTCAGTCCGTGTTAAACAGAGAAGTGATGGTTTGGTTTTAAACCCACAGAGGAAGCTTCGCTCCTCATCATCACTCACACAGCTGCTGCTTCACCTCCAACACTTCAATACTACAACAGTAGTGTACACACTTTAATATAGAGTACTTTAATAAACTAATGATATTTAGATAGCAGGCTGATAAACCGAGAGTCTTCTCTCATGTCGCCGCTGCGCTTAAAATAGACAAATGAGTAATACAGTTACACACACGGAGAGTTATAAACCATTGTGTCTCTTCTCCTCTAGTAACCTCACCTTGGCGCTCACTTCTGCGCTGCTCTTCACTTTACTGTCCGCCATGTTCGAGATAGAAAATGAAATTAATATCCAGACAGAATATTGATTTAAAAACTAGAGCGTAGAGCTTTTCTTCCAGATAATGACTGTGAAGCCTGTAGGTCCTCTGTCAGTCTGTCTGTCCGGTGATGCCAGCGGCGCGTCCACCCGCCGAGCTCCCGCATTTATACACCAGGGGGCGGGGCGAGCTGTCTGCAAGCAAGCACCTGATTGGTCGATTCGCTTTGAAAATATGTAGCCTGCAATTGGCCAGAGGGGAAACAATAGACAGCCCTCCCTTTGTGTGCGTGTGCGTGTGTGTGTGTGTGTACGTGTGTACGTGTGTGTGTGTGTGTGTACGTGTGTGTGTGTGTGTGTGTGACCTCGATGTAGAGCAAATTTTTGTCTGCACAAGTTTTCAGTCTTTAAGCCAGGATGTTGCAATTCAGGGTTATACACCGGCTTTCAAATCACGCCAGTGAAACCCAATGAGATAAATCCTTTGCTTTCAAAAATACACAAGTGTAAAATTACTGAAGGTTCATATTTCCACTGTGTTTTTCAAATGCCCTCTTGTTAATGACTTCTGGGTCAAAGTAGGTAAAGAAACTGACATTATATTTAAGAAAAAAAAAATGTCCATCCATTCATCTTCAACCGCTTATCCGGGGTCGGGTTGTCCCTGCAACCTATATATTCTGTATTCTTGGTTTACAATCAGCAGCGTTGAACATTACAGCCCCCTCTTCATTGAAGCTGCTTCATGGGCTTCTTTTTAGTCCAAGGAGATGTGTTCTTCTTCAGTGGATTTCAGACGCTTTCCCTACGGTTTCACATTGGATTCGGATCCCTTTAGAAGCTATAAGCTTCTGACTCAAGGACGAACCTTTTTAATCTGGGACCCCTTTCTGGTCTATATTGGAGAAGACGGGGCACCAGGTTCTTTGGAGTGCTCTCTATACGGACTAGCATGGACTGAGATCTTGAGGTACATCTATGCATACATGTAGGTCTTAGTGTTTACGATACCATTATCCCATCATTATGTCTGATTACCCTTGTTATACATAATTGTATAAACCTTCTGTTTTATTTTCCTTTTTTATGTGTATATATGTATATGTGCATATGTATATGTATAAATGTATATGTGTATGTGTATATACAGTATGTGTATATGTATGTATGTATGTGTCATATCACATTTATTACACAGGTGTGTTGAATACTCCATTCTAATTGGTTAATCACGGCGTTCTGCGGTCTGTTATTTCTTTATAGTAGACCGTTACTATGTATAGCAGACCGTTGCTATGGGCACAGTTCTGATGTCGGACTCTGGCGGACCGTTTTTATGTCAAAATATTGATTTCTTCAGTAAGTAGCCGTGTAATAAGCAGGATAATGTACAGCTAGCGGGTCATTGTTGTGAAAGAATCCCCGACAATGACGGGCTCTTTGGACATTATCCCCTACGTATCATTTACTTTGTTTTGGTCTCTCTTACATGTGTGGAGTTCTGTGTCGAGGGTAAGTTGGAAAAGAGGGTACATACTCCTACTGTAGGCCTACAGGGGTGGAAGTACTGTAATGTAAAATACACCGTTACTTACAAGTAACAGTCCTGCATGCATTCAAAAATGTACCCTATTTCAATAAACTCCTTTCAGACTGTGAGGAATCATTAACCATACCACATGTTAATGTAGTCACTGGTCCAGGTGTTGGATACCTGGATCTACCAATTATCACATTCAATCACCTGGTTTATCGTGTTCTTTAGGCAAGGTGTGGAGTCTTTATCTGGGTCTTTGTTATCTAGTAACACTATCGGTCATCATATAAGCAAAAATGTTTTCCCCTGAAATAATAATTAATAAAAAGTGGAATTACTCAAAAGGGCAAGTACTTCAAAAATGACTGTATGTAAGTAGCCTATTGTACTTGACTGCAAAGTATTTGAATGAAGTACAAACAGTAAGTAGTAGCCATAGTACCCATTACATTATTTCAAGCCTGCTGGTACTTAAATTGATATAAATTGTATTGATTGTACCACTACATTCCTCATTGGTCTTACTGTCTTTTTCTACTGGTGTTCTTTTATTACAGCACTTAGAATGAGACAGAGAGGAGAGAGAGAAGGAGAAGGACGGGAGAGAGCATAAGAGATGGATGGAGAGAGAGAGAGAAGGAGGGGAGAGAGAGAAGGAGGAGGAGGGGAGAGAGCAGGAGAAGGAGGGGAGAGCACAAGAGATGGATGGAGAGAGAGAGAGAGAGAAGGAGGGGAGAGAGAAGAAGGGGAGAGCACAAGAGATGGATGGAGAGAGAGAGAGAGAGAGAAGGAGGGGAGAGAGAGAAGGAGGAGGAGGGGAGAGAGCCCAAGAGATGGATGGAGAGAGAGAAGGAGAAGGACGGGAGAGAGCACAAGAGATGGATGGAGAGAGAGAGGGAGAGAGAAGGGGAGCAGGGAGGGAGATGGGGGGGTGGGTGATGGGCAAGGGAGGAAGGATGGAGAGGGGGAAGAGGAGGAGACAGAGAAAGGAGGAGAGACCGACGGGAGGGGTCGAGAAGGAGGTGTGTGTGGAAAGATATTTAAATCAGCAGTCACAGCAGAGTTTGATTTATTAATTTACCGTTCTTATTGACATTTTCATCGCATATTATCCACATTCTTCAATGCAAATTAACAAATTAGTAATGCCATTAAGACACTGATAATAACACAGAACATACAAATTAATAATCAACATCAACAAGCTACATTTGAACAAGAAAAAAAAAAAAAAAGAAGATATTTCTACTATGACAGTGATGAAGGCGGTTCATCAGGGAGTCTCTGTGGATCCAGTGGCAGCTGAAGGAGTGCAGACAACGCCATGGTCTTTGGTCTACCTCACAAACATGGCGGCCCGTAGAGAACGTATGGCGTTGCGATTGTTGAACAACTCAACTGATTGGTCGGTGAACTCGAGTGAACACAAAGCTGACGCTTTGCGCCCCACGAGTGGCTGTTGCAGCTGTCAATCAGCCAGAGCGGGGTTATGGAAGTGGGTGGGCTGTTTGGCTGCAGGTAACGGCAGGAGCGAATCACGGACTGGACTGGCTGTTTCAAAGTAGGGTTGAAACATCTCTGGTCTGCTTTAAGATAAGATAAGATAAGATAAGATAAGCAATACCGCCCCACAGTCATCTGTGTTGAAAAATCAAATATGCGCAAACACCATTTCCTGGTAGATCAGTTTGTAATGGTTGCTTTTTTTATCTGAAAGATGCCTATAACTGGATGAGTGTGGATGTGATAAAAATCCACTATACTACTGCCCTCCACTATAGTCGGACAGGTCTCAAAGGTCATGTTTAGAGTCACGACTTCATCCCGCACCCCCTTTAGTGACACTCAAGACAGGCCATCTACCAAGCATCAGTGATATCGGTGAGGCGAGGTGCCTGCGCAGAGCCCAAAGGATACTAAAAGACAATACTCACCCCAGCAACAGCCTGTTCACTCTGCTGCCGTCAGGCAAGTGATACAGAAGTATCCACCATAAAAAATGTTTTGCACGTGTAGCAATAAATTTGGAACTACAACTTGTGTTTGGTTTAAACTTACCAGTCTAAATATGACTTTCAGCAAGTGTTTCAACTTTCAACTCCAAGAATTATCTTATAGAGTGCTCTAGGAATGAGTCATACTTCTGGTACACTTTCCTACACTTTTGGTTCCCTCGTCAATGGGAAGTCAATGGGTTTTTAGTTAGATGCCTGAAATAAAGTCTGTGGTTAACATGAGCTGAAGAGATTTTAACGTTTTATTCTATCATATAAAATACATCAATAAATACCCCACTCATGAATTTTGAAGCCTTTATGTGTCTTAAAGGTACCATATTATAAAAAAGTGAGATTTTCATGTTTTTTTTCCTATAGAAATACTGTGAAAGTATCGAAACGCTCAATCCACAGGGAAATACACACAGCCCGTATTCAGAAACTCTGCATTTGAAACAAGCTGTCAGGATTTCTGTCAATTTGTGATGTCACAAATATACAATATTTCTACCCTTTACACAGATTTAAAGGTAAACATTCTAAATGTGTCCCTGTTTATTCCTGGTTGCAGTGTATGTGAATGTCATTAGCTGACAGGAAATAAACATGGACCCAAGCTGTTGCATAGCAACGCTATTCTGTTGCAATTTTGTCCATCGAAATGCACTAAAACAGAACGTTTCAGACAGAGGGTAAATACAGGCATATTCAGGCCAATAGTATGAAGAAAATAAAGTTTTTTTTGAACATTATAGCATATAAACATGTTCTAGTAGAAACACAAAATACAAGTATGAACCTGAAAATGAGCATGATATGGGAACTTTAAAAAAGGTTGCTAACCCGTGGCTGTGGGACTGCTAAACGTCGTCATGACAACTGTGGTGTAGTTTGTTTATAGCCTAACGTTTGCTTTTTACTTCTGGCGATTGCATTCATGCTTCAAAAATCATAAAGTGGTGTTCATTTGTGGAGATTTTCTTGTCATCTTATCTTGTCATTTTGTCAAGGTCGATGCTAACGTCCTGGTTGGCCCACAAAAATACGTCGTCCTTGGCGTACTGTATTGCTGTGTGTCACAATCATATCAGAGTTTCTGTTGGCCCAGAGCTAACGTGTGTGGTTGTAACGGACACAATATACTTTTTATATCCTTTTTTTTCAAATTGTCCCCATTTGTGGATATGCACTTTTCAATGATACCGCACAATTTTATAATTTATAGCTAATTATTTTGCGGATCTGACAGAGTGCCACGGACCAAGAATCACTGTTATAATTCGTACTGTACTTCCAAATGATAAACTATTGTCAATACTGAGAGGAGTGCAACCTTATTGTGATAAATCACTGCTTGGTGTTGTCTGTGCTCCTCATCAGACCGCTGTACCTCCTTGTTACAGTAATGACAAGAGGTCACCTGTGGCTAACAAGCTACATGCTAATGGTGGAAAAGGTGTCTTACTGCACGACTTCATGCTGCAGATATAGAGACGGAGATGAAGAGCATCTGTCGAAATCTTTTCCAAAGCTCAGGACACAAAGTATTACAGGAAACCAGGCTTAAATATATTTGTTTAAAATAATTAAAGTGTCTTATATTTAATGTAATATGTTATTGACCTCTGTGAAATGTATTTGAGAGGCATTTGTTGTATGACTTCCTCTTTTAAAACTTCATTCTTTCATATTTCTGACTTTTCAGCTGACTTAAAATAGAAATGAATGGGACTGCTTCACAAAAGCTAGCAATACAAATATTTCACACTGATAAACTTGATTTGTTTTTTTTTGTATGTTGTAAATGAAAATTAAATTGTACAAAATTTGCATCTTTTACTTTGACTGAAAACTTTGGATTTTCCTTTGTGTTCCTCTGAAGCTGGTCCCTCCTCCTCCTCCTCCTGATCTAACCCACTCCCTCCCTCCTCTCCCTCCTCGGCTCTCCTCTTCCTCCATCATACAGGGCAGACTGCAGGCGGCTGTTAGTTGAAATGGCGGAGGAGAGGAGGAGAGAAGGAGGAGAACTGGAGACAACAGCAGAGTGGCTGCAGAGAAAACCCAGAGAGGATCTGCAGTGCAAAGTGGAACCGGACTGACTTCTTCTTCTGATGAAAGCTGTCCAGTCAGCAGCTGCAGCTGCGTGTTGCAACACACGTATTAAAGAAATAATGAACAAATAGGAATTGTATTGCTGGTACCGACTGATACACACGCCAACATATGTATAAGGGAAGTACCGGCACTTCTTTTTTTCCACTTCAAGCACTGCTGTTGAGACGTCTGTTAGATAATATGCTTGTATCACATCAGCATTTGAATGACTGAGGTTGCAATACCTATTCCGTCCACAAAGGTTATAGAGGCTTTCCCTTTTTTATAAGGTTTTCATACTCTGGATTCTGAAAGCAATGATAATGAACCAACAAGTGAAAGTTAAATGTATTTGTTATTTTTTTGTTAGGGCAGCTGGTGAATGGCAGGAAAGGGGGGAGAGAGGGGATGACATGCTGCTGCTGCTGCCAAGGACTCAGCCTACGTGGGGCGCACGTTCTACTGGGTGAGCTAGAGGTCACCCCTTTATTTATTCTTTTTAAACTGACACCGACCCAGACATTATAGACCCTCTTTGAGAGGGAGGAAAAATTACCATTAGAAGGAAGAAGGAAGAAACCTTGAAAGGGCCACCTCCAAGGATGATCAGTAAATGGGTGCCAGAAGTGGGCTGTTGACTCACTGTGTGTCTTATTCAAATAAAAAATGACAATGTTAAAAATAGTCAACATTTGGGTCAACAAGGACCTTCATCAGGACATTAAGAAGATAAAATGGTGGTGTGTGTTCTTTTAAACACCACCAAATCAATGTGATTGGATGATTGGAAGTGTCTGCCATCCCTATTGGTTGAGGAAGTGACATCATCACATATCCATTGCACCATGAAAAAAAAAACAGGAAGAGAAGAGAAGAAAAATACATGTCAAACAAAGAACATCAAACACACATCACTATTGCAGGAAAACAATAATAATAATAATAATAATCTTTATTATCAGGGCACACAATCATAAGTATACAAAATTACACATTAAAAACATTGCTTGGTCAATTTACTAACAGCAACTCAAACAACAAGATCAAAATGCCATCATCATTACAATTAAGAAGAAGTTCTATATTTCACAGACAAACACTCAAATTGAATTCACCATTGAGCCCAAAGTGGGTCCCAAAAGTGTGGAGCTCTGTTATCCAAAAGGCTTCTCGTTTAAGAAGAGCTTCCTTAAGATCACCTCCACGTCGAGACATTCCACTTTTTCAATCCCACAGTAGCTGGAAGCTGCGATTGGATGATTAGCCTGTTTGAAATGGACTGCTATTGGGTTATATAAATTATTGTTGCGGATCACTGTGTGTCTTATACCCATAGCCTGATGCACTATGATGTCTATGCATGCAAATATTGCATTATGTATTTGGGTAAGACAGCATTATGAAGAGAGGAGGACTTGGTGACTGACCATAGAGTAGAGTCAGGTTAAATAAAGTCAAAACTTTCTCATCTTAACGTTGGAATTGTTGAGTTGCAGCACCTCCATCTTTGGCCACATCCAGGGTCTGAAATGAACTTTTTTCACTTCCTGCCACTGTGGCAGGAAGTGAAAATCTCTGCACTAAATGAAGGAGTAACATTTTAGATTCAAAGTCATTCAGTGTTCAATATATTTTACATAAAAAACATTATATACATGGTAAATTCTAGAGTTTGAATTACACTGTAGCTTCTAGGGGAGCATTATTTTTCGGGGGAGGGAGGGTAGTGTACACAGTGGTGTACTTTGCTATTGTCATCTATAGTGGTTATTTGCATAAAAACACAATTAAATGATTATGATACATTTTTCATACAACAAGGTAAAATTTAAAAAAACAAAAATGCTCTCACTACAATGAAATGGCTACTATGGGGATTAACATCATCACACATGAATGCAGTTGGGCTCTCAGCTTTACAGTGATACCCAATTTATGTAATTCAAGACTGTTTAAGGACCCCAGTATGCAGAAATATTCAAATACACCATTTTTAGAATAGGAGACAATAACACATTTATACTGCATGAATAAAACTGCATGTTATATTTTCACCCCTTTTAAAACGGCCATGACAGATTTTCCTCGCCAAAATTTAGCGCAAGTTCGGAGTGTTATTAGTCCCCCTTTGCGACAAGCTATTATGACATGGTTGGTACCAGTGGATTACTTACTTTAATATCTTCACTCTAGCTCTAAAAATCGAGCCTGCTACAACCTCAGAAATATTGATTGCTTTAAAGAAATTGGTGTTGTTAAAACAAATTTGCGTTGAAGCGTCATTATTGTGTCATTATTGCGTTAACTTAATATATATACAGAGTATATAGCACTAAGCCCATATTAAATGGAGGTGCAAGTGACACCGTGGCTTGGTTTTCCTCCTGTCGTCCCCAATTTTTTGAGTCACCAGCTGCCACTACAGTAGGCAGAATATTTTTGGCATCATTGGGTAAAAGATCCATAATAACCTTTCAGCATATTGTAATTCAAGTGTTCTGAGAGATAACTACACTTTTGCACCTCCTCATGGATCTGTTTTCAGGCTTCAAAAAATGCCCATGACGGGAGACTTTGATCAATCACTCCGATCAAACGGTCAAAGTAGGCCGCGCTGATGAGAAAGTTTGTGACCCGGCAGCCATGTTGAGATCAGTTAAGGAAATACCAAGCACTGCCCACCAGCCAGAGCAAACTTTCTCATTTTACAACTAAACAGTACACTACAAGATGGTTCTGAAAACATCTGAGGAGAGAAATAGGCATTAACGTAACAGAATATTGATTCATATTTGATCAGCGCTGCCTAGTTTGACCGTTTGGTCGGAGTTCTTGAGTGACTGACAGCTGCTCTGAGACGGCAAGGCTCCAGCTCGGCTCTAATTGGTTGTTTTCCTCCAGTCTGTGAAATCCTGCAGATGCCATTAGGACCATTTTTTTCAGATTACCTGTTTCATGTACTACTGTCAGGATATAGTGACCGTTTTATATAAATAATTTTTTTAATCATATTTGCTCCATTTCTACCCACTGCTGCTTTAAGTCAATCAAACCTCATCGTTGATACAATTTATGGCTGACATGTTTTTATCTGAGATGTTTATTTTTGTAATAACCAGGACTGAAATCTGAAGGATTCAAATTTGGACTGAACTTTAAAGCTGCAGTAGGTGAGATTGGAGCAAATATGATTAAAACAAAGTTACTTCTATAAAACGGTCGCTATATCGTGACAGTAGTACATGAAACAGGTAACCTGAAAAAAATCATGTTCCTCTGTGTCCTCCGGTGCTCCTAACGACATCTGCAAGATATCCCAGACCCGAGGAAAACAAGCAGTAAGAGCTGATCTGAGGTCTGCTGTCCAGCTGCCATCTATGAGAGCCGGCTGTCAATCACTCACAAACTCCGACCAAACAGTCAAACTAGACAGCGCTGATCAAATATGAATCAATATTATGTTACGTTAATGTCTATTTCTCTCCTCACATGTTTTCCGAATCATCTTGTAGTGCACGGTTTAGCTGTAAAATGCGAAAGTTTGTGACGCTGCCGCCATTGTGAAATCTGGTGAAGGAACGCCAAGTTCCAGTCACAGCCAATAGGAATGTTCTCTCAATGAAATGACCTGTGATTGGTTAAAGTCTCCTGTCTCAGGCTAGATCTTTTAAAGCCTGAAAACAGAGCCATGAGGAGGAGCAGAAATCTAGTTATCTCTCAGAACACTTGAATTGAGTGTTTGATTTTGTTAGTTTATCTAAACATCTAATCAATCAAAGCATTTGTATACAATATGAATTTTTAGTCTTACAGTCATCTGTCAAGAAGCAGATATAGTTAGCTTTGTGTGATCATCTCTCTGCTGCTTCCTCCTTTTACCAGCAGCAGAACTGGATGGAAGTGAAGAAGCATGTCTTTGTAGCTCAGTGAGTGACTCACATGTATAGTGAGAAGGTGATGCATGTTTCAACATGTCTGCTGAATTCTTGTGAAGCCGGCCTGCTGCAGCCTGCACATCACTCTGTGACAGTGCTGACATGGCATAGCTTCTTATTAACTGTCAACGGCAATCACCTGTTTGTCATCCGTTTATGTCGGTTTCGGCTGCAGATTCACATCGTTTGTGCTTGAAGAACTAAATTCATGCTACACTTCTATGGTCGTGTATTTAAAAAATACATCATCATGGTTACACTTTAATTGTAAAAGTAATACGTAGGTGTAATTCCTCAAGGGCATACTGGCAAAAAAACAAACGCAAGTCTCAAACCTGTAGGAGCTTGTAAGGTTCAATACAGCCCTCAACATGTAAAGTGCTGGACAAGTGAATGGTTCTAAAAGCCTTCCAGGTGGTGAGGCTGAAATATACAGTTTGTCCTGAGGAGGGCGCTAGAGGAAAGGTCATGCCTCTTTGGAAGCTGAAAGTGCTCAGCAATGTTTTCTAAATATCAGTGCTGTCCTGTATTGGCACATTATACATTGTATTATATTGTTATTATAGCGTGTATATGATTTTTCTGCAAATGAACCAGCTCACTGTCACCATCAGTACATTGTGTATATTTAGTATACATCATTTATCCCATGTTTTGGGATGTAGGTTGTGTGGACAGGTAACTCTAGTGTATCACTATACAAGGAGTCATTTTATTCTATATCACCAGTGAACATCTATTTTAAATCACATGATGATCTGTCTCAGAACATAGAAACACGTACGTTTTTGTGTCAAATTATTGATTCCTTAAATAAGTAGCGGTGTTACAAGCGGGATAATGTACAGCTAGCGGGGTCATGGTTGTGAAACAAACCCTGACAGGGCAATGTGGAGCAGAAGGGTCATGCTTGTATACAGTATGTAGAGTAAACCTTTGTATACAGTAAGTAATCCTTTATATACAGTAAACCTTTGTATACACTATGTAGAGTAAACCTGTATATACATTAAACCTTTGTATACACAGTGTGTACAGTAAACCTTTATATACAGTAAACCTTTATATACAGTATGAAGTCAGAGAACCTTCAATAACCAAAGTGGGATAATTGATGATTATTCTACAGTAAGAGGCTGTCCATGCTGTCGGACTACATGTCCCAGTAGACTTTGCGGTCGACGCAGAGGAAGGAGGGGGGTTGTCTCGACCTTGGGGTTTGACGTACAGCAGCATGGCGAACAAGGAGCCCAATGTGAGTGTTTACTACATTACTACATTACTAAATGAGTTTAATGCGCTGCTGACAGACACGTTCTTCTACTAACGTTTCTGAAGCTGAACGGTAACGTTAGTGAGGAGCACGTCAGTCAGCATGTTAACTGGAGGTTAGGGGACCGTTCTACCGGTCCACCGCTAAACCTCACACAGACAGCCGCCGTTCACTGTTAACTGTCAGATTAACGTTCGCTGTTAGCATGCTAACATCATATGCTGATATAAACAGAGACTGGTCTGTAGGCCTTTACTTATTCAGCTGGCTCCGGTCTAAGGTTAGTCCACACCGGTAGACAGAGTCCACTAAGACATAGTGGGACAGCCATGAACCCTCACAGTGTGTTAGGGGGACATTGGACCTGGACCGAGACGTCCTCTGCTTTTAGACCGTCACCTGAAGAGACAGCAGAGCTGGAGAGGAGCAGATGATGTGATGCCCGGTCCAGATAATGAGGCTGCACTGTTCCTATACAGCCAGTACATGATGATGTCCTCTACAACATCACACCAGTGAATGTGAAATATATCTGCATGTTTACCCTTTAAATATTTGACAAGCATCTGCACATTCATTCAAAATCAACTCTTCAGTATTTATATTATCAACAGACTGAAAGTCAGCAACACATCTGCATTTATTGATATTCTGTGTGTCAATTTACTATGTAATAATCCAGGTTATGAAATCCAGGTCATCCAGGTCATTTGAAACAAGCTGTCAGGATTTCTGTCAATTTGTGATGTCACAAATCTACAATAATTAGACCATTACAAGGTTTTAAACGTAAACATTTTTCAATGTGTCCCAGTTTAGTTCCTGTTGCAGTGTATGTAAATACCATCAGCTGACAGGAAGTAAAAATGGACCCAAACTGTTGCCTAACAACGCCATTCCGTTGCAATTCCGTTGAAATGCACTAAAACAGAGTGTTTCAGACAGAGGGTAAATACAGGTATATTCAGGCAGACGGTATGAGGAAAATAATTTTTTTTCTGAACATTACAGCCTGTAAACATGTTCTAGTAGAAACACAAAATACAAGTATAAACCTGAAAATGAGCATGATATGGGACTAGGAATACAAACTAAATGGTCAGAACACAATTAGAATCCAAACTTGCTAGTGAGATTACACCTGAGTCGATCCTTGCTTCTCCCAACAGGAATAAGGCTATTCAGACATCTTCATTATGGCGGACCAGTCTAATTTCTGTCCCCCAAGGAGCGGGGAGACATGGCAAATGAGAAGCACCCAAAACACAATTGATGAATCCATTGATTGACTAATCATTTCAGCACTACTGTAAAGTCACACATTGCTGCAAGGACGCAACTATCTATCTTATTTTCCATTTTTTCTCTCTGGCACACGCTCATCCACTCAACTGTAGCGCCTCCTCCAGCACCTGAGGGATCTGGCCGCTCGGATGTCTTCATCTGGTGGCAGAGGGGCAGGATTAGGACTGAAGCTGCTGCTTGGAGCTGGTGCTTTGGCATATGGCGTTAAAGAAGCCACATACACAGGTAAACACGCACATACGCACACTTGTACCGAGCTCTCAAAATGTGACAGACGCAGGCAGACCGGTTCTTGTCCCCTAGATGGCAGTGATACTCCACAAAAACTAGCAGGAGTTTCTAGGATGAGGAGGAGATGCACTGGCTGTTGAATGTGGTTCACCTGTCGGGCTGCAGTAGCCATTAATCCTAATGCAGTTTGTAGGGGGTGTAAGAAAATATTCAATACATGAAAGCAGTGCATAACATGTTAGTTAATCATATATTCTGTGTGTGTGTGTGTGTGTGTGTGTGTGTGTGTGTGTGTGTGTGTGTGTGTGTGTGTGTGTGTGTGTCCGTGCGTCCGTGCGTGCACAGTGGAGGGTGGTCACCGAGCCATCATCTTCAACAGGATAGGAGGGATGCAGATGGACACTGTTCTGTCTGAGGGTCTGCATTTCAGGTAGGATGTTCCAGTCTGTCAAAGAATGTATATTGCTAAGAAGTGAAAGTCCATTGCAATGCCAGCAGCCAGCAGCAGACCTACGCCTCCGCCATTTTGGACTGTAATCGAGTCGAGTACCATAACGACGCCAGTAAAATGTCCGCGTACAAAAGTAAAACAAAATGATTTCTATTCTACTGTCATATTTAATGTCTCTACTGAAATGGCCTGTGTTGAACAATAAAAATATTATAAATATGCAGACAATACTGTAGAAGAGGTTGTGTCCTGTGCTTTTGCCCTCCGTGTTAGTAAATAGCCTACAACTCCATTAAATTCTGTTTATGCCGTGCTACTAACACTACTAGCTACTGGCCGATAGCCAGTTGTTTGGGAACAGAGATGTTAATACATCCACCACGGTACAGTCTTACAGCATACAGCCCATGGGTGTATTATAAGATAATAAAAGTGATGAATTACAGCCAATATATCCATTATTACAGACACGTACAGCTAGCAGGAAGCTGGCTGAACCTGATATGTCATATGTGCGTGCAGGGCGGTGCAGTCTCGTTGGTCTGATGGCCGTTCATTATGTTGAGGAAAATAACTCTGGATTCAGCTGTTAGTGAACTTTACAACTTTTAGGACATAATGATTTAAATGAGGGATATTTAAGTGTTCCTACTGGGAAGTTAATTTACCTAAAAAAAAAAATGTTCCTCTGATTTACAGACGTCTTTTTATACATCCACGGCCACAGACTCATTGGTGTTTTCAGTTCCTAATATTGGCAGTGCTACCGCAGTGCCATCTAGTGGCTGTTGTCCAAAAAGAAACCAGAGTTTCACCTCTTTGCTTCTATGCTCTTTGAGTCTGTTGCCTGTCCTGGCTTTAATTTGTGTCATACTACTATATTGTCTCTCCCAGCACTCCTAACTTACCAATCTTCTCTAACAGCCTCTTAGGGTTTAGGGTTAAATGATGATCATCAATATTTTGAATGATGGTAAAAGGTTTTATAAATGCAGAATGAGCCAGTTGCTTTTACTTACTACTGTGACACTGGAAAACATACTGAACCATTTTGATGACTATAAATCCTTTTACCATTACTCAAAACATTGTTGATCATCATTTAACCCTAGATCCTAAACCTGTGAGAGTAGATAAGGTTGTAAATGTTGGGGCAAACATCCAGTCCATTCACTAGTGGTTCCTCATATCCATCCATCCTAGACTCTGTGGCTGTATTCGAAACCTCATACTCTACTAGTAGTACGTACTGATTTGGCCAAAATGTAGCATGTAGCATGTAGCATATAGTATGTAGTATGCAAACAAAAGCAAAATCTCCAGTATGCCAAAAGTACCCGGATGTCGTACTGATTTGGACAAAATCTCCAGTCTGCATCGGACCAGTCTACCTCGCCTACTGTATCCCACAATGCAAAGCGCTGGACCGCTACAGGCTACAGTTACAACAACAACAACAACAGCAGCAGCCAAAAACGGATGTTTTTTTACATTTTTTGTAGCTATTTCATCACTAAATTCACTTCTGAAAGTTTTTGAGGCGAGAAATCAACTGTGTAGATTATTAATATTGGCAGTTTTATGATATTAGATGGCGAATCGAACATTTGCTCCAACGTTGTCGGAGTTTAGAAGCTCCACAAACTGCTGTGACAGTAGCTAGCGCCTGCCGGGGTCGCTACCTCGTCAGCCGGGTAGTCACGCTCAGAGACCGGTCTGTAGACAAGAGGCTTTTATTTCCTTGTTGACGGATAGTTTTGTTTAGATATCACAACAAAAATGTCCATTCTAAATGAACAGCAACCTGTGTTTATCTACCTTTTTGGAGTTGAAAAGCTCCACAATCACCCGCGGGCGTAGCTCGCTGGAGAGCCGGCCAGTGACGCTCACAGAGCGGCTACAGAGCAGCAGGGTGGCGAGGGAAGAGGAGAGGGAAAGAGCCTCCTCTGACGGGGCAGAGAGATACCTGCTGAGACAACATGACCCTTTTTAACATTCCTCTAATATCTGGAGGGAGATCAGTCCACTGTTTGGTTGCTGTAACTGAAAAAGCTGTTTGAGTAACGTACATTTTGTTGAACAATATTTTATATTTCCCGTCTCCCCTCGTTAATGATCTTGTTTGTCTTATTTCACTATGAGCTTTTAGAATAAATAGTTTAAACTGTCAGTATCTTATAAAGTAAACAAACATAACAGAAACAAAAAAATCGAAGTTGTATTTTTCAATAATATTGCAATAGTGGTACGAGTTATTTTTTTTTGTCCAGTGCTTTAAGAGCTGGTTTAAAGGCTAAAGCCTCGTCTACCACACTGCAAACCCTCCTCAAACCCACTAGATGTCCTACCAACCTCTCTGTTTTTAAAGGTTTTTGACTTCATTGGCCTCTGCATACTAGTCAATATTATCACCTTTTATTTTCAGGGTTTGCACCACGTTCTTTTGTGCAACCTTTGTTTAAAGAAACCAAACCATGCTTTTATCTCATCACGTTTGGACTACTGTAATTCTCTTGTTACCTGCCTTAATAAATCTCCTCTTACATCGTTTACAAACCATCCAACATGCTGCTATTAATACACCTATTTTAACTGGCTTCCTGTTCATTTTACAATTCATTTAATTCATTCATTTTTGGTGCCCACTTACAGAGCCCTACATGACCAGGCTCCACAGTATATCACCTACCTTCTGCACCCCCACACCACGAGCCGAGCTCTCGGGTCCTCTACCCATCCATAGAGGATCTAACAGCCTCTGAGCTCTGGAATAGTCTCCCAGTAGGCTTGAGGTCTTTGAACTCTTTTAAAAAGCAGATAAGAACCCATTTCTTCAGACAGCCATTTAGGTAGCGTGTGTTGTTTTTAAATATTTTAACCTATTTCTTTGACTGCGAAGCCATTTGTGAGTGGTGTCTGTGAAAGGTGCTATAGAAATGGACTTTACTCGCTTGCTTGCACACTCGCAGGTTATTATTTGTCATTTTTGATTGATTGCCAACCTCAAGAAGGCGGGTCTTAAGTAAAAAGATCAGTCTGAGGGCAGACGCCAGGTAGAAAGAGAGCAGTGGAACACATGAGAGTGACACGCTGCAGACGGAGACTGTGATGGACAACGAATGATAACCCACATCCCTGAAGTATCATGATTTAGTGTCTGTCTGCGTCTGTTTGTTGACATAAATGCAAGCTTAGTGCATAATCTGCGTCACAAGAAGACCGGAGTTGACTGGGCCCACCATGTGGAGGACGGGTGGAGTCATCAGGCCTTCGTGTTATGTTATGGCCTGTTACTAGCTGGTGCAGTCTCAAGGATCAGTGGAAATAAAATGAACTAGACCTAAAACAGATCATCTCACCAGTATTACCTGTGCCGTGACATTAGCGTCTGTGTTGCAGGATCCCGTGGTTCCAGTACCCAATCATCTTTGATATCAGAGCCAAACCCAGAAAGATCTCCTCTTTGACTGGCAGCAAAGGTAACACACACACAAGCTCTCTGACTCAGCATAGAAGTATTTGTAATAGTGATGTTCTCCTGCAGTGTGGGCAGAGTCATCTGAATGTGTCATGGTAAAAACAACAGCTCTGTGATCGGCTATATGGATATTTAAAACAGAGAGATGACAGAGAAGTTGTCTTCTTAACTTTACATAATATTTCTGTGGCTCGTGCCTCTGTGTTAGCCACGGTTTTTAGATCTTTGACTAAATATCTGCAGCCCTGTGTAACAGATTCTGAATATTTATCCAGCCCCTGTATGATGGGAGCATTGATGCTGCATACAGATAGAGTTAGTGATGAGGGAGCACCTTTGCGACTCCTGGTGGCAGGAAAGAGAACAGCAAGTTTGATTTTTCTGAGGTTGAAGCAGGGTTGTGTGAGTGTTTTGAGAGGCGGGTGTAGGTAGACAGAGAAGGAGAGGGAGAGAGGAGAGATAGATCCACATTGTTTGTTGTAATATGACAGGATATTGTTTCAATCTGTTCCGTTCTTCATAGACCATACAGAATGGACGGTTAAAGCATTTTACTAGCTTACTTGTGACTTTTTTCAGTACGACAGTCCACATGTTAACTCAGCTCTAGCTAGCATTACTATGGTCCGTGTCCCACTCTAACAGCTCCCCGGAACAACATCAACTAGGAACAAACAATCCTATTGTTACAGATATCAACATGTTGAGTCGGGGCTGGTACTACGAAGCGACTTCAACACACCCAGGGTATCTTCTCGTTATCTGGCTTCACTAACCCTAACAATCGAGATCCCGCTAAGCGGTCCTACGGAGCTGGTTATCAACTCAGTAAATCAACCCAGGGTTTCTCCATCTGGCTGTGAGCGGGTCACATGAACGGGCGGTGTCTGCAGCATCTGACCAATCACAGACGTGGACAAGTCTACTGACAGACAGGCAGAGCGGCACATTTTACAAAGGAAGAGCTATAACTGTATTAGACAAATACGAAGAAGTTAAACACTTAATCAGACTAAAACATAGTTGAAGCTGCCAAATGCAGGAAGGACAGCTGGTAACAGAAAACAATTACAGATGTGTGAATGCGTAAATTAATTTATTAATTTAACGGAATACTCAAAAGTCAGATATAGTCGTCTAGATGGGGCAGTGATATTATAAATAGCTTTTAGACGTGTAATGGATGAGTTATTTACACTTCATTATGGCCTTTGACAATGTTGTGGTGTGCTTGAGTATTTCAGCCTTCTTTCAGCTGCGTCGGTGTGAAACAGAGCAAGTAAAAAAAAACAAATATAAAAACAATTCAAAGTGGTAATCACCCACAGCATACAGCCAGCCGTCCTTCCTGCATCTGTCAGTTTAAACTGTGTTGTTTTTAGTCTGGATTTTGACTGTAACTACTTCGTATGTGTGTAATATTATCATACGATCTGCTCACCAAGCTCTGATTGGTCAGTAGGAGGTGCTTTTATATGAGTTGAACTCTTATGTGGAACATAACCTGCTCCGGAGCAGGTCAGCTGTTCAGCATAAGTTACCATGACGTAAGAAGTGATCTACCTTCGTAGGACGGAAAACCCTGAAGGGTTAACCCTGAAGTTACCTCGCACCAAAGCAGGTCTACGAGTAGTAGAGATGCACCGATGGATCGTCAGCTGATCGGCCGCGACTGTCGGTCGACCGTCAACGGAGTCTGACGGCGCTAACTTGTGAAGACAAAAGAGACCACAGGTGGTAGCATGTGAATCACATGTGACACAGATGACTCAGTAATGAACATAGTAAAAGTAACAAACCAGAGCAGGAGAACGTGGCAGCTCAGTGTTCATTCAAACAAGTTAAACTGTAGAATAACTTGATTTTCTGATCTCTCAGTAGTATCTTATATCTGTGTATAGATCTGCAGATGGTGAACATAGCAGTGCGGGTGTTGTCCAGACCGCTGGCCTCCAACCTGCCGACCATGTACCAACAGCTGGGGAAGGACTACGATGAGAAAGTCCTGCCCTCCATCGTCAACGAGGTCCTCAAGTCCGTAGTGGCGAAGTTCAACGCCTCGCAGCTCATCACGCAGAGAGCACAGGTACTCACATATCTGTCCACTCTGCTGGGACAAATGAGGATCCCAGTCTATAGTTCTAGTAAATGAACTGTAATACTAATGCAATAATCATCTCTGTCAGAGCTACATGCTACAATTAGTTCAGTTTCTTTAAGACTGTGTCAGGTGATCAAACACCTCAAAATCTAGTGTAGGTTCCACACGTGTA
>CAKAOI010049573.1:0-12224 GCA_916701655.1 Sebastiscus albofasciatus
ATCATGCTGTATTGAAGAAGACTTGAAACTAGTGATTGAGACCATAAACTCATGTTTATAATGTTTACTGAGGTAATAAATCAAGTGAGAAGTAGACTCATTTTCTCATAGACTTCTATACAATCAGACTTCTTTTTGCAACCAGAGGAGTCGCCCCCTGCTGGCTGTTAGAAAGAATGCAGGTTTAAGGTACTTCAGCATTGGCTTCATTTCTCAGACCTGGAGGTTGCTGCCTGGTACAGATATTAATTTTCCCTTCACAGGATTATTAAAGTTTTATGATAATTTGTTGACTTTTCATCAGCTTCATCATCAGGTCACGATTTCAGTTTCTTCTTTCTTATTATTGTCCTGTTTAGCAGTTTGGATCGTGCAAAGAAAACTCCCTCTCTCTTTTTCTGTCTCTATTTGTCTCTCTTGAATCCCTGAATTAGTGGGAGTGATCTCCCACTCCTTCTCTCTGCTCTGTGACACACTGAGCTCTTCATCACACTGAGAATGAGAAAGAGACAGAGAGGGGGGAGAAAATGAAACTTCCGATTATCTCTCATTAGCAGCCGGCCTTTCAGAGCACATCTATTAATGTCTTTTATTCAGAAAAGCATTAATCGTCTCTGCCAGGAGAGCGAATGACAGTGTAACGTAATATAATAAAGGGACAGTATTCAGAACGACATCTCTCTCACACACACAAACACACAGCCATGTTGATACTGGTGGTAAGTGAGTGATCCATGCCATTGTTAATGTGGTAATGATATTTCCACTCAGGGTCCAGCGCTGCCTGGCTCCTCGCTGGCACCAGTTAGCTGCTCTAATTTTAGCCTCGCTGATCGTAGGGCGTCTGTGAGGGCCGGGGTGCCATGGCTCATTTAGACATGGACTTAATGGAAGAACATCTTTCTCTCTCACATACAGACGTGCAAACATTGACTCATTGTATGTTTGAGTGTGTAACAGAGAGTGTGTGTCTATGTATGTGTGGGAGAAATAAATAGATTTTAAAACATAAGTGCATGTTTATTTCAATCAACAAAATGTGTTCTGAGAGTACAAAGAGAATCTGCTGTTTGGGGTTTTTGAAACATTTTTTAGAAGGCTTTATTTTAAAAAATATGATGCCTGTATTGCAGTCTTAAGTGTATTAAGTTATTACATAAGGGATAATGTACAGCGAGCCGGTCATTGTTGTGAAAGAAACTCCGACTGAAGGGGTTTCTTTCACAACAATGACCGGCTAGCTGTACATTATCCCGCTTATCACACGGCTACTTACTTTAGAAATCAATAATTTGACACAAAACCGGTCCACCACAGTCCGGCGTCAGAACTGCGCCCATAGCAACGGTCTGTTATTCATAGCAACGGTCTGCTATACATAGCAACGGTCTGCTATAAAGAAATAACAGACCGTAGAACACCGTTATTAACCAATCAGAATTGAGTATTCAACAACGGCGTGTAATAAATTAAGTTATTTGTTTACAATAATTCCAGCAATTTATGGAGGAGCTTATTTTATCTAATATTCGTTCATTCAGCATCTACTGAATGCATCCTCAAATCTTACATTTCTGCCCACAATTTCATTTGCTTCAATTTAAGTCTTGAAAAAACTCAAATATATCTACAACTGCAGCATTTAACACTTAAGACTTCAGAGTCGACAGCCATTCTAGCAGCTCTGTCAGAGTGTATTTAAGCACAGCGTGCTTTCAGCTCAACGCTAACATCAGCACACAAACATACTCAAAACAAAGTCATAATTAGCCTCAAACAGGTTAAATAACGCTCCAAACTTGCGCTAAATGTTTGGTGAGGAAAAACTGTCATGGCCATCTTCAAAGGGGTCCCTTGACCTCTGATCTCAAGATATGTGAATGTAAATGGGTTCTATGGGTACCCACGAGTCTCCCCTTTACAGACATGCCCACTTTATGATAATCACATGCAGTTTGGGGCAAGTCATAGTCAAGTCAGGACACACTGACAGCTGTTGTTGCCTGTTGGGCTGCAGTTTGCCATGTTATGACTTGAGCATATCTTTTTATGCTAAATGCAGTACCTGTGAGGGTTTCTGGACAATATTTGTCATTGTTTAATGTGTTAATTGATTTACAATAATAAATATGTACGTACATTTGCATAAAGCACACGTATTCGCCCACTCCCATGTTGATAAGAGTATTAAATACTTGACAAATCTCCCTTTAAGGTAGAATTAAACATTCCCCAAGTCTGCTAAAACCCATAAGTTCCCAGAAAAATAGCGAATATGACCTCAATGATCAAAAAATCTGAATTCAGTCCGTCAAAATTGGTGTTTTTTTACAGTGTTTCTTATCTGTGCGCTGCAGTGGTTTGATGAAAATAAACACTTTTATACAAATCAATTGTAAATCGATTTTAACTCTGCGGGCTTCCCAGGCTGCACTCTGTTCCAGCTCAATGGGTCCGTGTGAATTTACCCACACATGCGTTGTGTTTGTGTGTTTCAGCTGTCTGAGGTCACCACGGGACATAAATAACAGCTCAATTCCTCCCATATGCTGTCGCTCGGCTCTCAGCATCACGTGCTTTCCCTTCACACACACACACACACACACACACACACACACACAGTCAGCCAATCAGAGGTTAGAAAAGTGTCACCTTTGCTTACCTGGTCTCCCGGGTGACGAGGAAGAAGCTGTCATCCGGGGCATCGATCCAGTTGGGGCGTCTCTTGCGGATCATCACTCCACCTCGGGTGTTTCCACTGCTGCTGCTGCGGCCGTTATGCTGCAAAAAAAGACAATTAAATATAATTTTATTACAATTGGTGCAGCTGTAACAGGATTTGATAAAAAAAAAAAGAAGAAGAAGAGTATAAGACACCCACCAGGAGGGGTCCACCTGTTGTACCAGGGTTATCTGCAAAAACAAGATGCAAAGTATGCATGAGGGAATCTGCCACTTGTGAATAGTATTGATTACTTTTCCTAGTTTACAAGTGGTGCAACAAATGACTGTGTTTCAATTTCAGTAGAAATAGTGAAGTTACCAATAAAAAATAAAGTGTCAGACTGAAGTTGAATCATCCAAATTATCCAAATGACCCCCATCTGCTGATTCGTTTTCATTAGAATTAGTTGTCATTCTCTCCAACGAGCTAGTTTAGATAAGAAATGGCAGAAAAGGTTATCAGCTCCGGGTGTTATTTCCACTAACTTGATTTTATCAAGCAAAAAGGACATCAACAGCTTGGTCCCCAAGGTTCACTCACATCATAAAACCAAACTCATTTTCCAATTGTTGTGGGGGGGTTTAACAAAAAAAAAAAAACAAGTAATGACTTTTTGCTTCAAGGCAGGATTAAGTTAAACACTCTTATTCAAAATAAAATAACTCATTTGTGGAGCTGTTTTTAAAGAAATGTGTGTACCTGCACGCCTGTCTGGCTCAGCCCTGCTGTGGTGATGGTAGCTGCGCTTTCCCAGCATGCCGTGGGGGCCGTGCGGCAGAGAGGAGAGGAGGCGTCGAGGTGGAGGCGTCTGCAGGCCCGGGGTGCGATGGGAGCGAGGGGCGTGGGCCGCCGGACGGGACTCTGGAAGAGACACCACACTGGAGCTGCATCAACCAACTCCTATCTGAATAATTTATCATATTCCTTTGATTTTTTTACAGTTATTCAGCACATTTACTGCTCAAACACTGATTTTATGTGTTTATTTACCTAGAAACTGGACAACACTGGTCAGAGTGCTCCTTTGGGCGGCTCTGGTTTTGGGTAGGCGAGTCCCCTGCCCTTCCGACACCCTTAACATGTCTAAACCAAACACACACACACTTATTTTACAATCCAGTGCAGCGTCTCAGCGACCGTATGATCTCCCTCCATCTACTGAGACACATTTCTGCAGCATCATGCATGTAAAAAAACAAGCAAATTGTGTATAATAATCAGTCCTAACTGTTGGTTTAAAAAAAAGTAATCTTGTGCAAATGAATGATGCAGGAGTCGATGCAAGTGTGCAAATAACGTGGTGACTAAAAAATAATCTCTACCCACATGCACATACAGATGTAAGTACATGCACACAAAAACATCGTAAAGACACGTACATTAAAATATGGAGGTATGACTGCAGGTTGAGTCCATGCTGGGAGGGGGAAGGCGAGTCTTTATGGTTCCTCTGAGTGTGGTGGAGTTGATGGACAGATAACACGGGACACATGAAGCACAAGGACTCGGAAGAGATGCTTTCAGGTGTGACTTTATTGGAGGTCTACTCTCACATTCACACAGTGATGAAAGAAAAAGAGCAAAAACAAACAAAAAAAAAGAGGTAGAAGATGAGATGAGAGTATTGCAACAGTTGTTAGAGAAATGAAGGAGGCAACGTGGAGGGGAGGAATGGCTCTGAGCGGCAAATCCTGTGTGCAGGATTTACAAGCGAGGAGAGGCGACACGATGAATGTTGCATGATTTGAACACAGGAGAACAGCTGAGTGGATGGTATGGCGAAGGGGACACATCCGAGAGGACGTGGTCCGGTTGATGCAGCCAGCAGCAAAGAAGTTAAAAAAAAAAAAAAAAGGTCCTTCAACCTCCCTTCTTTCAAGTTTTATCAGTCCAAATCCATCTAAAGCTCATTATCAACCCACACAAGTCATTTTACACACATGATTAACAGCATGAGTGCGCAAAAAGGAACAAAAATGTGTTTGTTTTTTTTAAAAATGGTGAGGGGCGTTTCAGTATATACATTAAACATTCGTGGCTGAGACAACTCGTTCAGCACAGAGTGGGCACGCCTGCAGCAGGGGCGCCGTGCAAAATAGAGCTTCTCTTAGTAAAATACATTTTCTCTACGTCTAACTTCACACGGCTCAGACTAGAATATGAGTTCTATTGGATTACAGTCTACTCGTTAATGACAGGAGCAAAAGTCAGTTATTATGTGTGTGTGTGTGTGTGTGTGTGTGTGTGTGTGTGTGTGTGTGTGTGCAAGCGTAGAATAGCTGTGTGTTTAACCGATAAATCTTTGTGGATAATTCCAACAAATGGAGTTCACAGTGACCGAGAACAGATAAAAAGAATTTAAAAAAAAAAAGTAAAAACACGAATGAAAAGATGATCAAAACTCATAGTTATGAGGACAGGCAGTCTTTATTGGAAACAGGGGGTGGGAGAATACAAAAAACAAAATAATAATAATAACAATAATAATAAAAACAGAAAGAGAGACAGACGGGGGTGGGGGAGGGCAGAGATGGGGGGTTGATGGTGGGGCGGTCAGGGTGAGGAAGGGTGGCGAGTGTGTGTGTGTGTGTGTGTGTGTGTGTGTGTGTATGTGTGTGTGTCTGCAGGTGTGTGTGTCCATGTGGCAGAAGTTAGGAGGAATTGAAAGAGCTCTTACACTCTGCCTTTATGGCCCCACAGTTAATGGGGACAAAGGGCCGGCGCGCGGCGCGGCGCAGCCTGATGATGTCACGGCACATGTGCCGGGCCAGCTTGGTGAGGCGGGTGGCCTGCAGCAGGAAGGCCTGCTTGGTCTTCATGGAGGACTTGGGGCTGCCGCTGTTTCGCATCGGCACCATGTGGTTGGACTGGCGAGCTGCGTGACCCCTTGAGCGAGGCTCCTGGGAGGGGAGGAGGGACAGAGAGCGCTACTTGATTAAGAAACATTTTAAGGTGCTTTGAAAACCGCTTTTAAAAGCCCCTAAAAAAAAGCGTTTTCTCTCGATCAGCTTCTTAATATGAGCGATGTGGTACAAGAAAACACAACTTTCTGCCAAAGTTGGATCAGGTTTGGTTATTTTTAGGGCTGTTAAAGTTAATACGATGATAACACGTTAGCGCAAATTTGTTTTAACGCCACTAATTTCTTTAACACATTAACGCAACTTGTGATTTTTAGGTTGTAGCAGATTCAGTTTTAAAGCAAGAGTGAAGATACTGGTATCATATGAAACTAGAAAACCGAATGGATCCATTGGTACCAACCATGTCATACTAGCTCGTGAAGGAGGTTAAATAACGCTAAGGAAAAACTGGCAAGGCCATTTTCAAAGGGGTCCCTTGACCTTTGACCTCAAGATATGTGAATGAAAATGGGTTCTCTGGGTACCCACGAGTCTCCCCTTTACAGACATGCCCACTTTATGATAATCACATGCAGTTTGGGGCAAGTCATAGTGAAGTCAGCACACTGACACACTGACAGCTGTTGTTGCCTGTTGGGCTGCAGTTTGCCATGTTATGATTTGAGCATATTTTTTATGCTAAATGCAGTACCTGTGAGGGTTTCTGGACAATATTTGTCATTGTTTTGTTGTTAATTGATTTCCAATATTAAATATATGCATACATTTGCATAAAGCAGCATATTTGTCCACTCCCATGTTGATAAGAGTATTAAATACTTGACAAATCTCCCTTTAAGGTACATTTTGAACAGATAAAAAAATGCACCATTGTTTTTTCTTGTTATACTAAATAACAAGGTGTTGAAATAGTCTCATCACGTAGAGAAGTTAACAGTTAACATGAACAAAACACCGTCATTTTAGCTTTTAAATAAAAATACATGAAAAAAGGTGCCTCCAAAATATACTGTTGCCAGTTATTACAGTTCACCTAACTGAAACTAATACAGTCAATAAATCCTCCCTTCCTTAAAGTTAATATGATCAGTTTTTGTTTAAACAGTTTTAGAGAGGAGGCTTTGTTGTGCTCTGAGAGGTGATCCTAATATTTCGTCCACACCGTTTACGTCAATGAGTGTAACTACGGCCTCCAAAATGACCATAAAGTTGAATCAGCACCTTATTAAAGACACTTAAAATGAAAATTTAACATTATAACCATCATGATGGTGGGATTTATTGCAGGTTGTATTACACTGCATTAGATCAGGGATTTTCCTGGCTCAAAATGAGGCGGAGGTGGTACCATCGTGATCTAAACTAATTAGTTTTCAAATGTGTTAACAGTGTAGCCCCAGAGCCTCTTTCCAGATATACCCAAAGACAAGACAGGAAGAGAGTAACTAGGAGCACGGTGAATGGCAACTGTAAAACACCACATCGTAGATCAATCATCAGATTTGACATTAGCACACTTTCAAAATAAAATGTGCTAGTGGAACAGAAAATAGCCTGGAGGTGGACTAGGACGTGGGCCGAACATCCGGTTTTAAAAGTTTTGACGACCCTAAAAACTTTGTTTCAAAGCTGAAGTATCTGTCATTATACAGTAGTACAGTGTATATACAGTTTCCTTTGTTTACACTTATTTTGAAAACCGGACGTAGTCACACGTGTATACTTCTGGTAACTTCGCCAAGTCAGTTGCTAGCTCTTACCGTCAGCTCCGTTCTCTTTATACATCCATGGTCAGCTCCATCGGGCCGTTTGAATGCATTTAACATAAATGTCAGTATATGGGTGCTCTACAGTTGTAGCATCGGCCCATTTGACCACGGAGATGAGAGTGACGGCTGGCTTGACCGCACGTTACCGCAATACGATAACGTTTCCTGTCCATGACAGAGTTAGCATGCAGCTTTAGCCGTGATGTGTAGCTCTGCTTTTCCTGGCAATGTGTGCAACCCAAAGTGTTTCCATTCTTTATTGTATGTGTAGTGTTTACCACTTCGGATTTAAAATGCGAGGGTGCAGGTCGTATCCACGCAGACCCTTCGCCGTTTTCTACTTTTTCGTTTCGGCTCGCTGCGGCCGTCTGCGGTTTGTTTTGGTTGACGGATACGGAACGGATATGACGTCACGTTACTCAGACTACAACAATAAAAGCGGTAACTTCCTTCTACCTCCGCATAGACTTGAATGAAGGGAATATTTCAATTCTGGCATTAAAAAATATATTTCAAAATCGTAAAAGAAAAAAATCGCGATACATAGGTGAATCAATTTTCTCCCACATCTATTAAAAATATTACTAACATCAGCATGACAAAGGGTTAACTACAGTGTGGCAGCTGTGTGGCCTTTTAATGCCATATACAATTAAATACACAACAGATTTTGCGTTCCAGTGTTGTCTGTAGACATATAGAAACTAAATCTCTTCTCACTCGGAAACAAAATAATCCACAGAGTAAAAGTTGAAGGTGTGTGAATGTATTAACAGCTAACATGTGAGATGCAGTACGTGATGTTTTGAGCTCATTGAATAATTGATGTTGACGGCTCAAAACGTCACTTGTATACTGTATAATGTTAAACTTTAAAGAGCTGCAGTTGTGTGGATTCAGATTTTGTTCCACGCTTTATAACAACATCTCTAATACAGTATTTTTGAGGAACTGGCGACACCCAGATTTCTTCCGATTCTCCCCCACTACACCCCACGTGTTTTTACATGTGTGCCTTCTGCCTGAGCTTACATTGGCTGCTGGACTGGGGGAGGTCCTCTCCTCTGGGGCCTCCGCTCTGCTCGGCATCTTCAGGCCTCCGTACTTCTTCCAGTACATCCAGCAGGAAACACAAAGGCGGCACTGCATGTTTGGGGGCCCCCATGAGTACCACTGGGCCGACTGCATGGCTGTGACCGGACAAAATGCATTAATGAAGGTCAGCAGCATCGCGGCCGACAAACTGGTTCAAAGACACTCAGCAGCATTATTGATCTCTACTTCCACCCCTCGCGCCTGCTATTGACTGATGAGATTAGTTAAACATCTGTAGAGACTCAGAACACACAAATGCTTTGGTTGGCATTTTGTTGCTGTTGCTCATTCGGCCTCTTTCCTATCAAATCCTGAATCCAGTTTTCAGCATCGTATTTGAGCAAGAAATTAGGGCTGCAACTTACTTTTATTTTCTTGATTAATCGATTAGCTGTTTGGTCTATAAAATGTCAGAAAATGGGGAAAAATGTGTTTCCCAAAGACCAAGATGACATCCTCAAATGTCTTGTTTATCCACAACTCAAAGATAATCAGTTTACTGTCATACAGGAGTAAAGAAACCAGAAAATATTCACCTTTAAGAAGCTGGAATCACAGAATTTAGACTTTTTGTGCTTAAAAAATTACTCAAACTGATTAGTTGATTATCAAAATAGTTGGCGATTAATTTAATTTGATTAATCGTTGCAGCTCTACAAGAAATTAAACCAAAAATCAGTGATATTCTGGCAATTTGAAGACATCACCTTGTGAAACTGTGACGGGCAGTTTCACTATTTTCTGACAATTTATAGAAGAAAAAAAAAATCCAACAGAGCTTGTTGGCCCTAGGAGGACTGCAGGTCCAAACCTTCCTGACAGGAATTGACAAGTGAAGAGTGGAGCTATCGGATGGAGATATTGATCACAGCTGTCAAGATAAATAAGCAGTGATGGTGAGAGTTAAAGGAAAGCTTCTCTTCCAGAGTCAGAAGAGCTCCATAGTGAGAATGAATCCTTTAGCTGCCTAACACTGCATTCGTTTCCCTTTCATTTCTAATTGACCTATGTTCACTGCCCTTGTGATTTAATTTCACACTTGCCACGCTTAAACACACACACACACTCGCTCTCTCTCACACACACACACACACACACACACACACTCACTATAGCAGCTCTCGCAGGCTCTGCCCCCGCCTGCTGCATGGTAGGCCCCGGGGCCCGCTCCATTCACCGTCGCCATCTTGCCATTGGTCATAGAGATCTGGTTGGGGTTGGGCTTGTTACTGTCACAGAGAAGAAGAACAGGAGGAGATTTAAGAAACAGACCAGCTGCAGCTGACAAATTCAGCAAATCAAAACGTATGAATAATGCATAAAAAAAAAAAAATCACCAACAACTATAAGTGAAGTTAGACTTACTATGTGGGGATATAAACCTGCTTCAGTTTGCTCTCTGCCTCTGCTGCCTTCAGTCTCTTCTGCTCAGACAGAGAAACACAGTGGATTATTTCATTAATAACAAAATAAATCATCTTTTGATAAAAACCCTCTCAGACAGTTTGACACCTTTCTAAATTAACTCTGATCGGCATTACGACGACGATCATTAAAGGTGTCATTTCAAAAAGGTGTTGTTTCCTTTCTTCCCGACAGTTTGCAGTCACACCCTCCACTGATTATCAATAAAGCTGGATTACATAAAAAAATCAGCATGAAAAGTTAACCCTTTGTCAGACCAGTATCACGTTATACACTTGGCTGATGCTCTTATCCAAACTTATCAACCCTTGCTTTTACTTATTTGACAACTGTCTAAGCTTTTCCTGCACCCAAAAGTCACTATTTTCCCCTTAACAACTGTAATCAGTATAGGCTAAAATACATTTTGTTGCCGCCCCGTCCACCTCAGTACATTGCTTTGCTCTGGTGTTGGTACTCCTGTCTGTTTCTCCAAACTGGGGGCATGTCGACGATCATCTACTGTAGGTAACACACTGACTATGAATAAGTACCTCATACAACCCCACTTCAAAAACACCCAACCTATCCCTTTATGCCTTGGATTCAAAGGTAAAAACTGAAAATCCTTCACAGCAGAAAGCCAAGCAAAAAAACAACTTGATTTGACTGATTTGCAAACTACTGATTTAGTCTCACCTGTTGCACATATCTGTCTGTGGTCTTCCACATGTAGTAGTACTCTATGATACTAGTCAGAGACTTCCATGGCAGCTTCACAGTGGGAAACAGTGTGAAGAGAGGGGAAGAGAAAGAGAGACAGAGAGCAAATTAATGATATTAATATCTCATGTTCTTGCCATCTGGGTGCGAAAGCCCTCATATATATTCATGAGAGGCATCGTAACCAGAGAGGCTGAAAATCTACCGGCTTTGCTTGGTTCTGAACCCCAGACCAACACACACACAGTGATTCACACATTTAATAAGTATTCATGAGCACCTGGTGCCCCTGCATAAACCCATATCCTGTCTTTATTTATACAGTACAGGTAGATGGCGGGGAGGACAGTTCAATAGAGATAGTCACCCCCTGTAGGCTCGAAGCGGGGCTGTTAAAATTGGTCATTTTGTCCTTCGGAGAGCAGCGACTGTGGTCATGTTGAATTCATGAAGATTACAATGAATTCCCATTGTGATAAGTTTTCGCTGATGAGGAAGGAAGTATCAAAACGCCCGTTGAGACTTCTAAAAACACTGCGGCAGCACAATCAAACTTCTCCACTGTGCATCTATTTGCTAAGTTAGTTTAAAAAAAGACACATTTTCCACTAAAATACACAACTTCTGCTTTTTGCTTCACTCGCGATTATGTGCTTAAAGACTCCCTCCAGCCAGTTTTACTTCCTGTTTTTTGGTTAACGTTCTTTCTCAAACAGAGAATGGGGGCGGGGTTAATAGTCAGACGTAATTCATCGGTGCGGTGTCGGTGCAGGGGGCTGAGGCGAGAGCGGCCGGTGCTGGAGGACGGTGCTTTGAAACGGTATTTCAAACGGCGGACCTCTGCAACATGTCTATCCGTCCTGCAGTGCGCTCTGGCCGGCGTGCGGCGGTGCGGCTCCTCGGTGCAGCAGCAGCCAGACGACCGCCTCGCCAGGAGGAAACGGTCAAGAAGAGAGCGAGTGAGAGAGAGTCGGTGTGTTGTGTTAATTCTTGTCTCACTTGTGGTCTGAGAGACAGTAAATTCATCTAAACTGGGTTGAAAAACGATGCAATCTGGTTGCCGTGGTGATGAATTACGTCTGACTATTAACCACACCTCCATTCTCTATTTGAGAAAGAACGTTAACCAAAAAACAGGCATTAAAACTGGCTGGAGGGGGGACTTAACTGACATTACCTGAACAGGGAGTAAGGAGCAGGGAGCAGGGATCAAGATTAACGGCATCCCGTTGTCCCGGGGACGATAGACAATGTGTTAGGGAAGCAGTAAACTCACTATCGCCCCTATGAAATCCCTGATAATGCTACATTGCGAACAACAAATCCGTATTGAATCGTCAGGACGAGCGCTAGTTAACGTTAGATGTTAGCTCCGTGCAGGACGGTGCTGCTTACTGGCTGCTAACAGCTAAGTTAACTAGCTCTCGCCATTGTGTTACATTATGATGTTCAGGCTTTAGTCAGTAAAAATATTGGGTGAAGGTAAACTCTAACGTTATCATGATGTGTTCAGATGTCGTTTTTGGGAAGAAACTTGAATAGATCCAGTTGTTTGAAGGAGATGTTTTCACAGCGATATGAAATAGAGGGAATTACGACCCGTTTAACTTCCTAACAAAGACTAGTATGCAAACGGTAATAAAG